>JAUMHM010111286.1:0-21411 GCA_032362435.1 Melikaiella ostensackeni | reverse complement strand
AAGGGGACAATATCGATTATGATGAATAAACTTGTATTTTTGATTTCAAAAATAAAGTCCTAAAACTTTTTGATCAAGGTGGTAGGACTCAAATTAAAGGTGGAACCTTGTATTTCAAGATAATTACAGTGACCAAATACTTCCGTCGCCTATCTTGAGTGGTAACATGTTTTTGCTACGGACGCGCTCGCTCAACACTCCTTACCATCCCATAGTAGGAAAAAATGACTTTTTTGGTTCAAAATAACATTCAGTCAACAAATATTCACCGATTTGTACCTCAAAACTTTTGGAAAAGAGGGTGAAATTTCCCAGACAGTTGTTGAGCCCGATTTTTGATTTAATTTTTTCACTTTTTTATAAAATAACATATATGACAAAAAATTTGCCATTTTTTCTACTCGACGTTTCCGGTTTTCGTAAATAATAGTAAAATTGTTGCAATCGAATATCAAACATAAGTTGAAGGCGTTTCGTCATGATATAATAAGCCAAAAAAAAATTTGTGAACAAATTATTTGTCGAGAGTATGTTTTCTATAATTTTCAATGATTTTACGCTTTTTTAAGTTATATTGTGAAAAATTCGCATGAAAACGATGTTATAATGGAGAAAATTTTGACTGAGATGATTTTTGTTAGTATTATAAACAAATTTAGTAAACAAATGCATTATTTGGGCATTTGTGAACGGAGAAATTTTTTTCTCTCAATGTCAGTCCTTCAAATTGAGAACTTCATGTTAATTTCAACAGCATTAATAATAAGTTAATAAACTTAGGACTTCAGAATTTTTTTAAACAAGTCTAATAAGCAAATGCATTATTCGGGTATTTGTCGACATAAAATTTCATTTTTTCAAATATCAGTCCTTTTAATTGCGACCTTCATGATGATTTCAGCAACCTTCATAAGAGTTCATGAATTTGAGGATTTCTTTTAAAAAATTGAATTCGGAACTTTTTATTTGAATTTGTGTATGAAAGTCTAAGAATTATGTCCAAAATATCAATATATCCATGGAGTGGTCAAGTGAAAGTAAAAGATCTTAAATCATTATGATGCAGTAGACTAAAAAGACGGGCATTGAAAAAAAACGATTTTTCCCGTCGAAAAATGCACAAATAATGCATTTTTGGAATTTTTTCGGAAACTTATAAAATTTATGAAATAAATATGAATGTTGCTGAAATTATCATGAAGGTCCCAGTTTAAAAAACTGACATTGAAAAAAAAACAGAATTTTCCCGTCGATAAATGCCCTAATAATGCATTTGCTCATTAAATTTGTTTGAAAAAATCCTTAATTTTATCAATTAATGATTATTGTTGCTGGGATTATTATGGTGTTCCCGAATAAGAGTACAGACACTGAAAAAAACGAATTTTTCGGTCAATAAATGTTCGAATAATGCATTCGTTCATTAAATTTCTTCAAAAATGTTTAAATTCATCAACTTTTTATCAATATTGCTGAAATTATCATAAAGTATATAATTGAAAGGATTGAAATTAAAGGACAAACAAATTTTCTTGTAGACAATGCCCGAATAATGAATTTGTTTAAAATTTTAACAAAAATCATTTTAAGAGAAATTTTCCTCATTAAATTATTGGTTTCATCCAAATTTCTTGCAATATAACTTAAAAAACGTAGAATGGATGAAAATTATAGAAAAAAACTTTCAACAAATAATTTGTTCATAAAAAAATTTCGTTCATTATATCATGACAAAACGTCTTTAGCTCATGTTACTATTCGAAACGTAGGCAATTGTAACCACTTTTCTATCATTCACGAGCACCGGGAACGTCAAATAGAAAAAATGGCCATTTTTTTCGTATTTGGTTATGTGTGAAAAAATTAATAAATTAATTGAAAAATCGGACTAGAAAACTCTCTGGAAAAATCTATCTGTTTTTTGTTCCAAATGCTTTACGTCAAAATCGGTCAAAATTTGTCGGCAGAATGTTATTTTGAATCAAAAAAGTCATTTTTTTCCCGCTGTGCACGCAGGCGAACACGCGCACAGCATAAACCTGTTATTGTTCAAGATAGGCGACGGAAATATTCTCTTGATTATAATCCTCTTGAAGCACAATGTTCCACCTTAAGTTAGAACCTTATTAGAAGTCTCTAGAATGTCAGGTTCGCGTCCTACGTTTTGTCAAAAATGGCCAAAAATGCTCATTTTCTCAAAAACTTCTTCCTTCATTTTCTTAGAAGTGGTTGATTTTTTGTATCAAACTTTATTCTCCTCCATTCAGAAACTAATAATCTCGAAAATGAATTCTCAGTTTCTAATTCAACTGAAAAATCGATTTCTAATTACTGTTGAAAGTAACAGAACCGCGCGTCCCAGCTTCAATATAAAAGCTATCTCGTTCACTTACTCGGAACTGGTTGACTTTTTTTAATCAAACTCTTTTCACCTTCATTCAGCCACTGATAATCTAGAAATGAGATTCTCAAGTTTTAATCATTTTGAAAATTAGAATTTATAGAATGTTTTTGGCTCTTCTGGAAATTGGCCAAATTCATTTTGTTGTGCCAACCTTAAAATTACTATCATTCAAAGCGTTTAGGTTAAAAATTGGAATCTGGAAATTTCGTCTCTTTTTGTGAATTTGAGCAGTATGCCTTTGAATAAATAAAGGCACCTTTTATAGAACATTTTAGGGAAATAATGATTAAAATTTTCAATTAATAGTTCTTTCTCTGATAAACTGTGTGTTAAACTTCGACAAGCTGTGACAGTTTGAACGAGATGAAGATATAATCTATTAAAAAGTTACCGCAGAAGTACCGAGTGTGACTGAGCGGAATATCAAATTTCGAAATTACACTCAAATCCCGTTACAAGAAAACCCGTTATAAAAGACAATGGGACCAAAGAGGGCGAAAGAGAGCCGCTGCGAGGTCAGTGGCAGTGTTTCCACAACAACGCAGGAGCGTGTGAGAAAAGCGGGCAGTACTCTCCGCGGTTACTCGTGTCGTCTGCTTCAGTTCACGCTTGAGGTTATGCAAAACCACATGTTAACAGGCATTACAGAAATGTCGAAGGAAAACAAGATGAAGCGATTATCTCGAAGAGAAATACGAGATTTCAGACGAAGTGAAAACAGGTGCCTCAAGACTGTCTATTTTACGAAAATATGGTGTCTCTGAGAGCGTGTACAAGGCAGTGAGAGCTCGCGAAACTTTTTTAAGAAAGAAGGTTGAAAGTCATGAATAAGTGAAAAAGAAATTATCAGGAATAAGTGACAATAAGGATTTGGATGCTGCTGTCAAAGAAAGAAGGTTGAAAGTCATGAATATGTGAAAAAGAAATTATCAGGAATAAGTGACAATAAGGATTTGGATGCTGCTGTCTTAGAATGGTTTCAGCAAGTCAGAGACAGAGGCGGTCCTCTTGTAAATATTTAAAAATCAGTATTTTGATCAAGTTTGATTTTCGAGCACAAACATTTTTACTTTCATCATGATATTATAAAATGAAAATGGCAAAAATAAAAATAAAATATTTTTTAAGACAAAACTCCAACAGAAACGGTTCATATGACCCTAATTGCTTATGCTTTGGAGAACCCCGAACACCTACACAGGAATCAATTTAATCATCTATTATAATTTTTTTATTTTTACATTTTTTAAAGTGATCTTTTTTGCGTTTTATCCTATAATATGAGTGTTACCGAATGGAAACAAAACTTCAGGGACAAACTTTTGAGCATAATTAAGCACCTTTAGAACTAAAGTAGATAAATAAACACTTTTTATAATTTTTAGATTCTTCAACTTTATACAAATAACTTCTATTAGCGTAACTTATTCACAAAATAAATTTGTCATGATTTTCTCAATTTCTGTGTGCCACTTTGTATTTGGGGATACATTACCGAATGGAAATTCGAGCTGCATTTCAATCTCCCATTTCTAAACAGAAACAACTTAAATTTTAAAACTTTTCTGAAAACTACTTTCATGGGAGTACTTCAGCCTAATATTATTTTTTAAAAATTATTAAATCATAGAAATGAGTTAAACGTCCGGATCTTATAATCACAACTTTTTATTTCCGCTCTAGGAAATCAGGTGCATTCTTTCGGGATTCACATAATATAATTACATTGATATAATTGTTACGACTACCAGTAAAAGAAAGGGGGGGGTGGTTTAAATATATGTGAAAACATTACAGAAGCATAAACGTAAAGAAATAAAAAAAATATCAAAAAGAGATAGAAATGGAAAGAAAGAAATGTATAAAAATCCTTCTTTTTAACCTCAAAGCTCTTGAACAGAAAAATCTTAGCTTTCTTTTGAAATGAAAAAAATGAAAGAAGTGCCATTTCATGAAAAAATCTAATTTCTTCCTAACCCTAATTTTTGAATGTAAAATATTAATTCATTCAAACAGTGCTTAGAATCAATGGAAAGGGCGTGAAAAGACTTATCGAAACCGTTGTAGACAAATTTTTTTATCGCCGTCAGATGAGTTAAAAATCGCCGAACTCGACGATATCCACGAAAATACCAAAAATTATAACTATCTACTTTACATAATTTATTCGCGGTCTTTTATCAGGAAGCTTCACTATTCATTTACCTATGCCTGTGCAAAAAAAATCCATCATTTTTGTCATTCAAATGTTTTTAAGAAACAATTTCGAAGTACTCTTCTTGCAGAACCACATTATTTATTACTACACGATTGTCAAACATCACACACGGACTCTCAACCTAATTATTTAATGAAGGAAAATATCTAAAATTGTTCAATATATATTTTTAAAAATATTCTAGCCAAGGTTTGATGACATTTTTGAATACCATCAGTTTTCGTGATAGCCTATATTCTTGCTGACTTACTCTAGAAGAAAGCACCAAGAGACAAGAGATACTTTGATAATAATGAATAAAAGACGAATAGCCTTCGACTTCATTTATATTGTTCAAGTTCAAAACCTTGATTAAAAGCAAAAACTTATCAATGAAAAATTTAATTTCGATGAAACTATTCACATAAGATATGTCTTATTTTTTGTTTCCATATGGTAGATTGTAGGAAATCAGATTCTCTTATCTCAGACATTTTTTAATCATAATATCTCGAGAAAATTGCGTTGAATAAGTTTTAACAAACATCTTAAGTAAACCATTCAAATTAATTATTTTCAAAGTTATTTTCTGTTATGATATTATTATGCTAATATTATTCCTAAATTTTATAAAATTTATCTCTGGAAACATTTCTTTTTATAACCAGCTAAATGGAAAATTTATTAGCGACGTGATTGATTGATAAGTGTAATTACATTAACTGAGTTTTAAAGATGCGCAATTCTCGACTTCATATTACGTAAAACTCGTCGAATTGCTTTCAATATGATTGTGCTAAACCGGGTTTTCCACTTAAAAATTATTGATGGAATTGAATTTTATTGCTAAAGCTAATAAAAAACGTACGAAACAGTGTAAAAATGGTTGAATCGCAGGCCCAGACATAATGCTGCTAATAATATTGAATTAACTTAAATTTAATAATAATTCAACTTTTATACCATGCCAAGTTTTGCAATAAGAGCTTAATCATGATTAGAATATAAGTAACGCGATTAGGCGCGACAAGAAGATTTACTTAATTAGATCTCGTTACATACGCTCTATTGACATTTGCCCTTTTTTTTATCACTTTTACCAAAGGTTTCTATGGTTTCCTACAAATACAACATCTAGACATGACACTTCCGGATAAATTGCAATAATCAGATATATCAGACATGTGATAAAATGATTATCTGGGCATTAATTATTCCACTAAAGGCACTTTAACGTATAAAACAATTGTGTGATTCTGAATAAAATTATACCCAGAAACTTGAATTTTCCGATTGGTTGAATTCGTTTATCTAGTTTATGATTAGATCTTTGTGAATGTGTGTGTTTTACTTTAAAACCTCTCTCAGAAACAGAAAACATCCAGTCTTCAGTTCTCGCACATTTTTTGATGAGAAGGATGACGAATTTACGAAACTGTTCAATATTCCTACTTGTGCTTTGCACTTTTTTGTTTGCTGATATTTTCGGCTCACCGATTCATGGAAAATCTGTAAGTTTAATTTCATCACACCTTTAATCTCTGAGAGAAAAAATTGAGTTAATTTTTATACTTTGGTTATGAAAATCACAAAAAAAGCCAACGAAGTTGTTGATAAATGTTTATAACATTCTCATGAAACCATAAACTTCGCAGATGTGCCTTTGCCATCGGGGGCTTTGTCGACGCATATAAGCAAGCAAAATTTCTTTTTCTTTCAATAAAAAAACAGATCCGATTCACCATGAAACAATAAGTTTTCTTTCAATAACACTAGCTCGTGAAAAAGTACAGTTGCTAACGTGTTACCTTCGATATCCACGTTTAACTTGAAATGTTCATAGTGACGAATTTCCTTTATTATAATTGATTCAAATATAGTGGACTTTATCATAAATAATTTTTTTTTTTTGTTCATTTAGTTTAAAGCACGAGGTCATGTCGGTATACTTAAACATCATCATAAGAGAGCAGTTGCAGACTTACCATCCAAGCCAAGTGTTGATGATTCAGAGGTGAAATTGTACGCTCAAAAGGGAATTGAAAAATTGGCAGAAACTTCAACTGGTCCAAGTGATCCTGTCCTGGAAAAGATCCAGGAAGCCACTTTCTTTCCGCCAGCTGGAAAACTCCTCTACGAGATCAAAATCAAAGTGGGAAGCAAGAAAAATGGAGATGACAGTCAAGAGTGTATAGTCAATGTTTGGAGAGAAAGTGATGCTGAACCATCCGTAGCAGTTAAATGTGGTCAAGCTAGAAGAAGGAGAGCGGTTCAACCTCAAATAATGAAGTTATCATCCAAATCGAGTGTTCATGATCCCCAGATGAAATTGTATGCTCAAAAAGAAATTGAAAAATTAGTAGAAAACTCAACTGAAGATGAAACTCCAGTTTATGATGATGAGGACGATGATCTGCCAGTAGAGTTAGACATTGATGATCCAATAATTATGAAGTATGCTCAGCAAGGATTACAGGAGTATGCTAAGAATTCATCAGCATCAAAAGTTGTTTTGGCTGAGACTATTGCAGCATAGTAAGACATTTCTCTTTCTGCATTTTATGATGGCTATTGAGGTTCACAACACCACACTAAAACCCACGGTGTCAATTTTTGATCCAAAATCATGAAAATTCAGACTTTTTTGATTCAGTGACTCATTTCCTAGCTATTTGAATCAGTGAGAGTGCGGTGTGAATCAGTAAAAATTCTTACAGATTTCATTTCGTGGCCCACTTTTAACTGATATAAATTGAAAGAGTAGTTATGTAGTCGTAAACTGTTTCGACATTGTGCAACGTTTTGATCGACTTCTGGATCAGAAACCCATGTATTTAGTGTGATATGGAAAAAGTAGGAGGCGCATACACATTTCCCAAATTAAATTTTGCCTCATATTTACTTTAGCGAAAATCCTCCCCAAATACTTATTTGCATAACTTTTATTTTACAGAATGACTATTTACCATAATTTTATCTTACCGAATTGCCATTCTACATCATTTTTATTTTAGCGAACAACCATATGTCCTAATTTTTATATATTCGAACTGATATTTAGCATAAAATTCATTCTTACGAATCGTCCTTCAACATACATTTCATTTTTCATAAAAATGGTTTTCACATAAAAATAATGGCACGAAATTCAAATCGGCCTATTAGAGTTTCTATTTTCGATTTCTGATTGGCTGATTTGGATTTCACGCAGCTACTTTCATGCGGTCACCATTTTTATGAATATAAAATTTCTATTACATGATGAGTCGGGATAATAAAAATTATGTCAAATATCATTCCGGAAGTATAAAAATTATAGCAAATAGTGATTCAGAAGAATAAAAATTTGGAAAATTTACAATTCGAATAAATAAAAATTGGAGTAAATTGTTTTTTGGTCATATGAATTTTGGTAAAATTAACAAGTGGAAAAATTAAATTTGGAGGATATTCATGCGCCGTAGAAAGTAGTCGGAAAAAACTTTTTTGCTGAAGTCCAGAAAATATCGCTTACAAGAAGTGCCAAGTTGTCGGTGTTCGGTCCATAAAAATTATTTTTTTTAAATTTTTCTTGAAGGACGTCGCACAAAATGTACAAAAAAGTCTTTTCGGTAGATATTAGTGACACTCATTTATTTTATAGTTTATGACACTAGAAAAAAATTGCAGAAGGACTTGGACCAATCATAAATAGTTTTTTTTTTGTTCAGGGCCCTTTCGTAAGAAATTGTTATTTCTATCACTTCTAAAAAGCCTCATAAAATATATTTCCGAAGAAAAGTTTTTCTTTTATAAGCAGAAGTTGATAAAAAAATGTTTGCTTCACAATCATTATTTTTAATACAAATTGCGGTAACTATAATGGGTATGTTAGAAAATCATTTTCTCGTTTGAGGAATATTTAATTAAGAAACTTTGGAAAACCTACATATTTGCATTTTAAAAAACGTTCGTTGCTAGAGTAGAGAAATCTTTAAAAAATTGCTGTGTCTGATTTAGAAAATATCTGTAAGCAATGATACTCTTGCGGAATTGCTCTAATTTTGTCCAACGTTTTTTTTTCTCAAAATTTCCCCTCGAACACTTTTTTCGAGCAAACATTTTTTAAATCAATTTCATTTTTTAAAGAGATGGATCCTTCCTTATTCCCAAACCTGGTAAGATAATTTCAAGATAAGAAATTCTAAATAGAAATTTAATTTTAGCTACGTACCTGTGACTATCTACTTCGACGTAATCAAGGTCAAGTTCGGCAAAAGGACATGTTCCAAAGATGAGAAGGAAGAATGTGAAAATGATAAGCTAGAAACAGAAATATGTGCAGTGAGTGTTCCTAACGACTTTGAGGATGAAATTCTTTACATCGAATGCGATGAAGACACTGAAGATGATGTTGATGATGATGATGATGATGATGATATTCATGATGAAGATGATAATAAAGAAAATGATGATAATGACAATGATGACGACGATGACGATGATAATAATGATAATGATGCTCATGATAATGAGGATAATGATAGTGATGACGATGATGAGGATGATAATAATGATAATGATGATAATGATAGTGATGACGATGATGATGACGATGACAATGACGATTATGATGATGATTATGATGACGATGATGATCTTGCGATAGAGTTAGACATTGATGATCCTGAAATTGAGAAGTATGCTCAACGAGGTTTAGAGGAATATGCTAAAAATTCTTCAGGATCAGAAGTGGTTTTGGTTGAGATTATCGCAGCATAGTAAGATATTTTTCTATTTGGATTTTATGATGACTATTAGGGCTTCTAGCGAATAACAAAAGTAGTTTACGAAGAGGAATGGAGGGTCTGTCTGAACATCTGTAGTCAGGCTGGCTATATTTGAAGGCCAACTAGATAGGGCAGCCTTCAGAATGATCAGATTAACTAATCCAAATTCACTTTGATTATTCCCGCAGTTAAATAAACAAAGTTTTCAATGAATTTCAATTCGAAAAAACTTTTTTTCGGTAACTTTTGGAAACCCATTTCCATTTTTAAAATGGACGCTAGAATAATTAGAAATATTTGTTTCATTCAAAAATAAAAATTCTAATTTTGTTAAATTTTCCCCTTGTGCACTTTTCTGAAGTGAAAATATTATATAAAAGCATTTCCAAATGAGAGTTTTCTAATAGAAATTTAATTTCAGCTATGTACCTGTAACCATCTACTTCGACGTCGTCAAAGTCAAATTTGAAAAAAGTGGATGTCTGAATGATGAGAAGGAAGATTGCGAAAAAGATAAGCTAGAAACAGAAATATGTCTGGTTTCTTTTCCTGAAGATGCTGAAGGCGAAAGAATCTTAATCTCATGCGGCGAAGATGAGGAAAAACCAAAGTCTGAAGGAGAATCATCTGAAACATCTGATAGTGTTGGCCCTCTTGAGCTGGATAAGCCCCTGAAAGTCGACACTGATGAGCCCGAAGTAAAGAAATACGCTCAAAAGGGTGTCGAAATTTATGCAGAATCCTCAACTGGCCTAAGCGAGCCAATTCTGGAAAAGATTGAAGAAGCCTTCTTGTATCCTCCAGTGGGGAAAATGTTATTTGAAATTAAAATTAAGATAGGAACAAGTACTTGTGCCAAAGGTCAGAAGGAAAATTGCGAGCTGAAGACCGATAGTGAATCTAAAGCATGTACAGTTAATGTTTTTATTGCAAATGACAAACCGCGAGTTGAACTGAAATGTAATTAGAGAAAGGTTATGTCAATATTTAAAACCCATTACAAATATGTAAAGATGTTTATAAGAAAGAGAAATTTCCAACTGTTAATGGTTTATACATTTCAATTTACAGTTAAACTAAGATATGAGGAAAGAAAATGGGAACTTAACAACTAGTCATCGTTGTGTACGACAAAAAATTTAAAAAAAATAATTGTAATAAAATATTTTTGCAATATCTCATGACCAGGTGTTAAATATTGAATTGTCAAAAGAAATGAGAGAAACGGATGACCTAAAAAAATTCACTTATATTTTTGCAGTAAGAAAGGGCATTAAAACCCCTCAAATCAGAAATAAAAATTCAACAAATTTCCAGCAGCCCAGATAAGTCTTAAATTCCTGGTTGAAGCCTCTAATTTGGACAATACTCTAGCCAGGGCTTTCCTCTTCTCTTTTTCAGACAGCTTTTCCCTGGCTGAAGCTTCCAACTTCGTGCACTTCTCCAGCCATGGTTTTGCTTTCTCTTTTTACGAGAAGCTTTTCCTTGGCCGAAGCCTTCAACTTGGTTAATTTCTCGAGGCATGGTTCTCCTTTACTGCTTCTCTGAGAGCTTTTCCCTAGATGAAGCCTCCAACTCCAGGAATTTCTCCAGCTATGGTTTTGCCGTTTCTTATTACCAGAAGCTATTCCCTGGCTAAATCCTTCAACTTGGACAATTTCTCGAGCTACGGTATTCCATTCCCCTTTTCCTGATAGCTTTTTCTTGTCTGAGGCCTCCAGCTTCGTGAAGTTCTCCCGCCATGGTTTTGCCTTTTCCCTTTACGAGAAGCTGTTCCAAGTATGAATTCTTCAACTTGGTAAATTTCGGGCTATGGTTTTCCTTTCTTCTTTTTCTGATAGCCTTTCCTTGAATGAAACCGCCGACTTCGTGAATTTCTCCAGCCATGGTTGTCCTTTCCTCTTCTTGTAAAAGCTTTTCCCTGGCTGGAGCCTTCAACTTCGTCAATTTCTCGAGACATAGTTTTCCTTTCCCCTTTTTCTGATAGCATTTTCCTGGCTGAAACCGCCAACTTCGTGAATTTCTGCAGTCATGGTTGTCTTTTCTTTTTTTCTAAAAGCTTTTCCCTAGCTGGAGCCTTCAACTTGATCAGTTTCTCTAGACAAGGTTTTCCTATCCCCTTTTCCTGATAGCTTTTCCCCAGCTGCAGTCGCCATCTTCGTGAATTTCTCTAGCTATAATTGTCCATTTCTCTTTTTCTAAAAGTTTTTCCCTGGCTGAAGCCTTCAGCTTGGACAATTTCTCAAGCCATGGTTTTCCTTTCCTTTTTTTCTGATAGATTTTCCCTAGCTGACGCCTCCATTTTCGTCAATTTCTCCAGCTATGGTATTCTAAACGAGCACTAAATGAGCCCTGGATTTTGGCATAGGGCAAATATTATTTGGGCATGATGATACTTTCAGGTTTACCCACCTATAGACTTTAACTAATAAAATAAGTAGGTTTCTACTATAATCGCTAGTGGCCGACTTCTCTAATTAGTGAAATTACACTAATTTATATTTAGAGAGTAAGGTTCCTATTAACGAATGCGCAGAAATTTTTTATTGAGACATTATTTGCGTACAAATTTTTCCACACAGTAAATATTGATATAAGAACAGAAAAACAAAGATTTCAGCAAAACAGATTTTAGATAATCCAACGTGACCTTCGACGAGGCTTCAAATCATGATAATTTGATTACTCTTTCCTCTTACATTCAACTAAATAAGCATCCTACGTATTACGTATTTTGTATCAAAACACAACTTTATAGATTCAGATAAAGAACTTCTGGCTCATCTTTGCTAGGAAGTAGATATTTAACGAAGTATTCAATCATGGCTTTTTGTGTCTGCGAAGTAAGTCACCCACCAATTTTGATGAATTATCAATTTACACATTGAATATAGCTATTTGTTACGCAAGTGCGCAAAATAGTTGATTGCTGACGAGAGTGAAACTTGAAGCATGAGCCAAAGAGCTGAGAGTAACTACTGTAATTACACGAGTAATAGCCTGTGCCCAATTGAGCACGTAAATCACACGCTTTTTTGCTAAAACTGCCCGAAAAAATTATTTAGCACTTTCTTATACTTTGTGAGAAAGTGTACACGCGCTTTTATTGTTCTCGCACATCCTGCTGTATTGAAGAACTTTGTACATCATTCAGAGGCATGAAGATCCTCACTTTCGATGTGGGTGCAGCAAAAATTAATTTATATATTCAATAGTGAGAATCGGCAAAGCCTATTATTACGAAAATTTCCATATGAATAGCTTCACTAGATGACGTATTAATATTATTATTACATATTAATATCAAACGTAATTTGCTTCTCATTTTACACTTTGAAAAAGATGAAAAATGTTTGACAGTTTTGAAGTTATGCTGACTCGAGAGAGTTATCAATGGGGTTGGAAATAGGATTGTGAGTTGTACAAGGGACCTAAAAGGGTTGACAAATATGTCGAATTCTGTTGCCAAATGATTTCGGGGGTGAGGAGGAATATGTATGGACATTTCCAAAAGATTACTCTAGACGGAAAATTCCGTAAGACTAGACTGTACCCCAGTGAGAAATCGCCAATGTTGATCATTGAACCAAATGGTACAATACTAATTGGTTTTTTAACAGGCTAGAGATCGGCTGGTAGCCAACACTGCCCAATGATCTCGAAAACATGGATAAATTGGCTATCATTGATGGACCAATGATCGGATCCAGCATGAGCCAAGATTGAGAAAATAATTTTGAGGGTATAAGTAATATTTTTTTATATGGTTATGTTTATTCCCATGCTTAGCCCATGCTTGGTCCAATCATTAGTCCATCAGTGACAGCCAACTTACCAATGTTTTCAAAACCATTGGGCAGTGTTGGATACCAGTCACGCATCATGAATGTCAGTCCATTCTTGGCATTGGCGTTATTATCCCAAGCTTTAGCCAATCTTGAGCCAACATTGGTACCATCAGGTCCCAAGCTTGGGCTAAGCATGGCCTGATGGTAATTTTTCCACTGGAACGTTTTAATTTACACACATTATTTTATACATTAGGAAAAAACTGACTGCCAATTTTCTTCCAGTTTAAGAATAATTAGTTACACTTTTTTCAGAGTAGCAAAAAAATAAATTTAGCTCAGATTTAAATATTTCGAGAACAGTAAAAATGAGAAAAATGCATAAAGTGTAAGTTGAAGAAAAAAGTCGACGAGGTCCATTTTGATTTTGTGAGTTCAGCATGAAGCTCCTCGCATAGATTTCTCTATACTTAAACATGCATAAAAATATATTGAAAATTCTACAGTAAAATTTTGAATAATATTCCTTGTCCATTCGTCACGTTGGCCATTTCTATAGTTTTTAATTCTTTTGGCCACAGAAAGTAGCCAAAATAATTTAATTCATTTAAATTCAATAAAATATTCTTCTATATTCACAAGGGAAAACATATTTTCACCGCTTTTCAAGTAGGAAATGTTGATTCATTCATTTTTGAAGAATAAAAGGCAATTTATATTTTCCAGAAATAAAATACTGATTGAATTAAATATTGATCACTCTAAAAAAATTTATTATTATATCACAGCATGACTAAAAAATCCCGAAAAATACAATTTCTAACAAAAAAATTTCAAGAAAGGAAAATTCCTACATTAGTAAATCGCCGAACTTGTGTTTAAAAATTTTCAAATCTCTACCAAAGTCGTGAGTTTGATATACATAATTATTCAAATTGCTGCGTTTGATTTTTATGCATTAGGACGTATCGAATGAAAGATTTCTTCATCTGCAGTTCTGATAGGGATGAAAGCTTTTTTTTGTCAGTCAAAAACACTCCCCTAAAGTTCCATTGAAACAACAAAAATTTCTTTCGTCTCCGCATCGTACATATAGTCAAAAAGCACTGAAACCGACTGTGATCTTTCACAAAAGTAACAGATAAAAAGAAATACATTACATGTTCCCGCACCCATGATAAAGCTCAAAATAACGAATAATAGCGAATTTTTTGTTATTTTAGTACGGCAGCAATTTCTAACTAGATGAAAATTGTTCTTAAAATTATTATTGACAAATCTAATTATCCTACAAACACTATGAGGAATAAAAAAATGAGTATAAATCGCAAATTGTCATTAAACTTGAGAAAAAAAGGAGAAGACTCATGTTTTTATTTGATTGAATGATACTTTTCTCATTGGTAATGTTTTTTTCATGGATAGAGACCATTCTAGGACTTATCACTTTTACCTATAATTCTTACACATCGTAAATAGTCATTGAATTTGGAATTATTGTTTCAAATCACGACGCTTGACTATTTTACTTCATAAATAATTGTTGAAAATTCAACTTCTCGGGTTTGAAAGTTATCTTTTATGGTAGAAAAATTATGGTTTTTGGTTAAGATTCATTTTTCTGGGCAATATATATATATATATATATATATTTTTTAAATTCAAGTTTCCTATGGAAAATTCATCTTTTATGGTAAAATGGTTTCTTTTTTTGGTTAAAAATACATCTTTCTTCGTTGAAAATCCAACTATTTGGCTGAAAATTATTTTATTGTTTAAATTCACCTTTTCAGGTAGAAAATTAATTTTTTTTGGTAAAATTCATTCATCTCACTCAAATCATCAATTCCTGTCTTCAAGAGAAAGAATTTTCAAAAATTTCGCACTTATATAATTAATTTAAAAAATGATTTTAACTACAATTTTTACAATTTGTATACTCTCATAATTCTTTCATAATTCTTTTTAATGTATGAATGAAATATATTCGTTGTGTAAAAGCGAATATTAATTTAAGTAGTGTATTTAAATAGAGACAATGAAAACATGTCGTTTATTTAAAATATTCAGAAAGTAATAAAAATGTTATTTTAGTAACATGATTCTAAAACATTAACAACTTTACTTTGGCGTTTTGAAAAAAATCATCAATTTAGAACTAGAAAAGAAACCATTAATTTGAATAAAAGCATTACATCCCCCATTACATCCCCCCCATTCTTGAAAGATTCAAAATTTTCTTCTAATCAATATGGACAGTAGGGTGGCCCTTATTCATACGAAGTGGAAGAAAAAGTTCAGAATTTTTTTCTCTCACCGCCCCAGTTTTGTTTGAATACCTAAAAAAATGATCTCCAAATTTTAGCCAAATCGGTTAATATTAACCCGTGCCTCTAACACCATAAAATCTAACACATGTTTCTTATGGGGAATAAGCAGTTTTTTGTTAATTTAAGATTTCAAAGCCATAAATTCTTACAAATTATTCCGCCTTGCAATATGTTGTTCAGGCTTCATCAAAAAATAAAGATCATTTATAAATTTCAATGTTGAGTTATTTTATGGTACTCTTATGGGCCCCCAAGGAATACCTCATAAACGCCAAACACGAATTTGATCTAATATTGAGGTTTATTAACGCTTTTAGAAATTGTTTTTCCCATAAATCATCAAGAGTCGGTAATCTCACAATAAATAGTAATTTTTAAGCAACTTTAAATTGTTAAAACAATTTTCATTTGTTTAAACATCTGACTTATTCATATGAGTCGAGAATGTAATGATTTTCTAGACAAATATCAATTTTTGTGAGTGAAAATTTGTTTTTAATACTACACTTAATTGATTAAAGAAACTCAAATTGTTTAAACAAACTTAAATTGTTTAAACAATTTTTATTAGCTTAAATATCTGATTTATTCATATGAGTCGAGAATGTAATGGATTTTCTAGACAAATTTCAATTTTTGTGAGTACTAATTTGCTTTTGATACTACTCTTAATTGTTTGAAGAAACTTAAATTTTTTTAACAAACTTAAATTGCTTGAACAATTGAAGTTTGTTTAAACAATATAGGTATCTTTAAACAATTAGGAGTAGTATTAAAAACAAATTAGTACTCACAAAAATTAACATTTGGCTAGAAAATCCAATACATTCTCGACTTACATGAATAAATCAGATATACAAACAAATAAAAATTGTTTAAACAATTTGAAATTGCTTAAAAAATTACTGGTTATTGTCAGATTACCGACTCGTGATGATTTATGGAAAAAAAATTTTTTCAAGCGTTAATAAACCTCAATATTAGATCAAATTCGTGTTTGGCGTTTTTGAGGTATTCCTTGGGGACCCGTGAGGGTACCATAAAATAACTCAGCTTTAAAATTGATGATTGATATTTGTTCTTTGATGAATTCTGAACCACATATTGCAAGGCGGATATTTCGCTTTTTGTGAAAAACAGCCGGCAACATGGATGGTTGCCGGCGCCGGCTGTGTAGACTCCACCTTTAAAATATTTTGATAAGAATATCAAAACAAACTAGGGTTAAGGAAAATTCTGTAACGGTGGACAGTTTAAATAAAATACATAATTTCCTTCAAAGAATAATTTTGAAATATGAGAAAATAGTATTTTTTCTTATTTATCATAAGATTCAAATAACACTTCTAAAAGTCAAAATATGATGCAAAGAATTTTAAATTTAGAATCGATCTTTAAAACTTCAGGTACATGAATTATTCGTATTATCAATTTTTATGCTTCAGAATATAAAATTCGTAGCAAAATATAGGTATTAGTATCGGAAATATTACAGATACTTCAATTGAATTCGTTTATACAATATTTTCTAAAAAATTAACTCTGTAAAAGCTCTATTACAGCTACATATGAGCGCATACTTTTCTGAGATTCTGATGAAATTAAATTGAACAGAAAATTGAACCTTTTCGACACAAATTTGAAAAATTGCTAAATTTATGACGTTTCTGTCAGATATTATTAAAGTTTAAACGTATGCGTGTTTTTTGTGACGTATAACAAATTTTCGGATGGGTTACCGAAAATTGTTTCGAGTGATTTTTAAAGGAGCACTTAATTTTGAAATCCAGCATTTCCAAAAATAGTTAAAATAACTAACTTTTCCTTCCTAATTCTGATAAAAAATTTCCCATTTTTCGAAAACCGCAAAAAAATCATCAAAGTTAGAAGATTAACAAAATGACAACGGTTTCCATAAGAATCAAAAAATAAATAAATTTTAATGAGCCAATTATGGAAAAAGTCTAAGAGGAAAATTGATCCTTTCATTGAGTTCGACAAGAAGTATCTTTTCCATTTTTCGATATTTTGCACCAGAATTTTTTTGAAGAAAATATATTTTTTTGGACATACTCAAAAAAGGGTGCAAAGTATTAATAAATGGTAAAGGATTTCTTTGAAGAACTCCGCAGGGAACAATCTTACATTTGAATCTCGCACACTTGAAAAAAAAATTGTTCTTAGAATAACGGTTGGCATTTTGTTGATTTTCAACGTTTTAATTTTTTTCGGATTTCGAAGCAATGAGAAACCCTTGATCAGAATTCAGAAAAAAAGGTGATTCTCTAAATTATTTTGAAGAATACCGGATTTGAAATAAGCACGTTTTTCAAAATTTTCTTGCTGCAAAACATTGAAAAATGATAAAGAAGCTTTTGATAAAACTCATCGAAAGGAACAATTTTGCCTCTTAACTTTTTTCGTATTTTGCAAATTTAGAAGAAAAAACATTTTTGATTTTCAGTAAAAGGGTCGCTATTATACTGTCTGATTTTAGCAGCCTTGAAATGCAAATTATTCGACTTAGAATGTTTCCAAATTGAATTGGATTGTATTTAAAATTGTACAATTATTCTATTTAAAACTACCGATTTTTCCAATCAATCCTTTCATTAGCAAAAATTAAGTATGGGCATCCATAGTTTCGAAAGCAAATTTTTTTTTAATTATTCAAAGAATGTAGAAGTTCCTGAGACTTGAAGATATTACGAAATCTAATCTCTCGTGTCAGGAGGAAATTGATCAACTTTATAGGAATTAGTGGAGTAGGAATTAATTTTCGAAGATTTTCTTTATCTTTGCAAATATTTTAAATCAGAGTTTAATTAGTGAGCATAAAATACAAAATCATATCAACCTAGTTTCATGGAATTTCTTGACAATACTGTTTTTTTTTTCAATTTTTGTATGCCTTGTTACTCGAAAAAAATGTAATAGGCACAACAATTAATTTTGTTTTTGCAAATCCATAGAATATTATTTCAGAAACAAGAAAATCCAAGTTACTACATATTTTTTATTATTTTGTTGAAAGCCGTATAATTTTTATCTGAGTTTCTTCGCTGAAAAAACAAGAACATTAAGCATTGGAGTTCTTTATCTACAACTTCTTCTCTGTATTCCTATGAAGGGAGATATTTTTCGAGATTTCACGCGACTTCTGTCACTTATGAGATTTTGTTAAAAAGCATTCTAGTCAATCCGAGGCCTACGTGATTTATATTACAAGCTTATTATCCTAAAAAATTCATGCTACCATTTCCCTACTATATCTCAAAATTTATGTCACTATTGATACTATTTTTCATCTTTGAATGTGAGTCCGAGCCTTGAACGCAGATACCAATTATTTTATGTATATCTGTTAGATATAATGACTTATTAAATTATTTAACTTATTCAAAAAATTTCGGTAATTCTTCATATTAAAAAGTTTGTTATTATGGACTTTTAAATTGCTTATGTTTTTAATAAATGGAAACAAAGATTCAGGGACGAGAACGCGCATTTTGCGCACGTGCATTTATTACTACTTTAAATAAATTGATACAGATTCCAACTTATTTTTCCATCATTCAAATAGTTTATTGACATATTTTCAATAATACACAATAGTGATATAGGCTCAAATGGAGAAACTTTTATTATAGTTTTTAATCAGCATTTTCGCTGCTTTTCTTGAACTGTTCTGACCGAACAGATTATTTTACACGTCCAGAAATGATCCAGGAATACCACAACATTCTTGATATTTTGCAGAACGTGTACTCAATCTTCCTTAACGTCCTTCTGGTGGATTTGGATGCAGTGGAGGTGGAGAATTATGGCCTGCAGGAGGATTGCCGTCTGGAGGTTCTTTAGAGTCGGAAAACAGACAATACAAAAATTATGAATTTGTGATCTTAAAAGCTGTATAACATAGGCTTCAATCCTTCTTAAAACAGGTTGGGCCATGTTGTAGTATGGCGTTTCCTAATCTTGAACTTTATTATATCGATAAATAATTTCGATTTTCTTACCAAAAACAAGGCAGAAAATCGCCAAAGTCAAAAAGAAAGTACAGCATACAAAGATCTTCATTTTCGTAAGTAGAGGAGCCTGATTCTTAAAGAATTTCCTGAAGAGTCTAACTCGTGATAAATTCTAAACAAAAATTCGCCTCTATATATACCACATAGTATGTGTCATTTTTCTTCCAGATCGTGAAAACTTTTATGCGAAATGCTAAAAACAGAAGTCATATAGATTCTGTAAGTTTTTATTGCTTTTCGTAGACATTATTCAAAGTCTGACTTCGAGATAAAAATATAGACCTTACGAAATTGTTTTGAATGTGCAGGAAAAAATATTGTAGTGCAATTTTTTGGAATGAGAGTATTATTGACAGGAAGTTAATATTTTTTTTTAAGATCCAGATAAAGTAACTTGCATTCCGAAAAGATAAACACACGTGATTTTGTCAGATATTCTCACTATGCTTAACCCTTGACTGCCGTTGGCAAAGATCTTGGCCAAGTAGGACTTTTCCCAGACTGCCGGAAAGAGAAAAATCTTTGTAATAAAATATTTTAGTGTATTTGAGTCTACAGGTGTTTGAATTAACAATTAAGAGCATTCATATATTTTTTTGGATATGCTGATCACGATACCTTACACGGTTTACCGATTTTTGCATTATATTTATTAGATAATGGTCCAAATGTGCATTTGAACATAAAACTTGTTCAAATAATGACTATATATTGTTTATTTCCATTCAGTTTCTAAGTAGACTTTATTACACTTACATTTCCTCCAAAAAATGTCCGTTTGAAGCAACAGAATGTAGCCAATTATCAAAAACAAATTTTTTTACTAAATTGTTTATAACAAAAGGAAAATGTTGGTTGACTACATTTTTGAGATCAGTTCTCGACCCATATTCAGAAAATCCCCATCAGGAGTTTGAACTTAAATTTTGAATTTTCGGCAGTATGGGCATGTTTCTTGAAATTGGGTCCGCAGTGAGTGAAGGGTTAATCGATTTTGATTTTTTTTCTTGGAAATTCTCTCAGCGAAATTCAAAAGAGAATTATGACAGCCGATTTCTGAAGTGTTCAATTATTACGCTTCTGTGTTAATTCACAGAACTATATTGTGCTTTTGCTAAAACGACTTCAAAATGGCTTAACAGTAACGTTTCATTAAAACTTTGTCCTTCCAACATATTTGTTAATATTATGAACAAATTATGAAAAAAAATCCATTTTTGAGCCAGTTATTTACAGAAGTACATTCTGTTTTCAGTAAAACGTTTCCAAATTGGCTTGACAATTTTGTGTTGTGAAGGAAATCGAGCTTTGCAAATTTTCTTGAAATCAGAGAATCTTTTTTCTGAATGTAGTCCGAAATCAAAAAGTAAAGAGTGGAAACTTATCTTTATCTTCAAAAAAAATTCCAGTTTTCTAAGCTTATATTTTTAAAGTATTTGAAATGAAAAAAAAAATTATTTATTTATCGCAGGCTTGACAGTCTTTCCCATCCTCCCCCCTTTTCCTCTTTACCCCTTTTTCTCGGTTTTTTTGGTCGAAAACTCAACAGTTTGGTTTCCAATTCGTCTTTTTTGGTTGAAAATTCAATTATCTTGTTGAAAAATTATTGTTTGGTTCAAAATGAACTTTTTTGTGGAAACTTCATGTTTCAAGTTTTAAATTTAAACTATTTTGTTGAAAATTCTTCTTTTTGAATGAATTCAATTGTTTTTTATTCAAAATTAAATCCGATTACACGCCGATTTCTTTTATTCTGAATGACCATTTCAAGCCATTTACTGGTTAGGGAGCGTCCATAAACTACGTGGACAGTTTTTCTTTTGTTTAAATAGAGACGAAAATAAAATTGTTTTAAGTTGAAAAGGTCAACACGATATAAACAAAAGAAAAAC
>JAUMHM010111213.1:0-21420 GCA_032362435.1 Melikaiella ostensackeni | reverse complement strand
AACAAATTTGTTTTCAGGATACTCTGTTGCTTATTTGTATTTTAGTTTTAATTTATTATAAAAGCACTATTTATTTCAGAGTGGAAAACTTTTCTGATAAAGGCCCGCATTGAGAGCCGAAACGTTAAAACAAAAACGATGTTTTTTAACAATTAGAATCGTTTTTTCTGTTTGTTTTTTGGACCGTAAGACTAAAGAAAAGAAACCTTTTCAAATTTTGTAATTATTTTATTAGTACGTACAAAAATTACATTTTAACATTAATTAATAACTGATTTGAAAATGTAAATACGAATAGCTCTTATGCGAAATACCAAAATATTTCAGTGCAATACAATTATAAGTATAGGTTCAATAAAATACTATACTGTAACCCTTCGAATTACAATTTTATACAGCAACAACCTCTTCTAGCTTCATTAAAAGAATATACAACAAAACGAATGTACAGATTCTGATTTCTACGTTTCATTATTATTCCTATTATCGTACATTAATGCCTAGAAAGTAGTATCTTTAGAATTATCCGAAAATTCAACAGTGTGCGATGCCTTTGTCACCATGTATAATCATTGTAGAGAAAAGTTGCCTAAATCTGTTGAATTCTGTTTTGTGAATTTCTTCACGTACACCCCCGTAACCTTGAAATATGGAATATCAAAAACGTCTCTCTCCCTTATTAAAAAAAAGTTTTTTCTTGATTGCATATGTGAGGTCATATTACATCTCGAGTGGTGTGGTATACGTGTAGTAGAAGGACGATCGTCTGAACTATATATGTACATGGGCAGCTAGAAGACATTGCTTACTGTGGAATATTTCTTAATTTCCCTTTAATTTAATTTTATATTCACGTGATAGTTATTAGTATTAAGATTGTACAATTAGTTATTAAGTAATGTGAAAATTAATTCTTTTCACCTCCTGCGACTCTATCAAAATAATTCAATTAAAATAGAAAATTTGTTAGGCATTCCATCGACGAGAGTTTTTTCAACATTTGGACAAATTGTTTCAGCTAAAAGAAGCCGATTGTCCACGAAGAATGTTATCTTACTAATGTTACTGCACGAAAACAGGAAATTAATTGCATGAATTTGAAAGCTCGAAGTATAGTAGTATAGAAATTAGAAACTGTAGATTCGTTTTGTTGTATGTTCTTTCACTGAAAATAGAGGACGTTGTTGCTGTACAAAATTGTAATTTGAAAGGTAGCAGTAGAGTACTTTAATGATCCTTTTCTCACAGATGCATTGCTATGAAATATTCTTAAATTTCGCATGATAGCTATTCGTATTTACATTTTTAATTTAGTTATTAACTAATGTTGAAATTTGATTTTTGTACGTACTATCGAAATAATTAAACTTTCGAAAAACAATGCAATGAAGGTCAAAGTTGTCGATTGAATTTTTGTTAAGAATGTGTAAGCTAGCTGACAGATTGAGAGTTTCCTTCCCGGTTACGACAAATAATTTTGATTAGCTTAATTGAATCATTTATATTACTAGAATAGAGAGAAAAAAATGATGATAAAAATTGGTTAGTATTTTTAGTGATACAGGAAATCTTTACGTGCATGTACAAAAGTACAATAACTCTCAAATGGAATTGAAAATATTAACCTTTTTTTAATTGCATCTTCTCAATCTTTTCGTCATAATCTAATAAAGGTGATGCAGACAATTGAAATTCGATTTGTTAATATTTTACGAGATTTTACTTTTTTGCAACCGGTTCTAATCCTCTAACAATGGGGAGGTCGCGCGAAGCAATCACAATAGGCGCATTCGCTGTGAGGCCACAATGGATCCTAACCTTTGCTCAAAATGTGGAATTTTTTGCAGAAGAGAAAAATTTCTCGCAGTCGAGAACAATTTATCGAAAAAACAGGAGAAGCCGAGAAAATTTCTCAATTTCACGAATAAATACTAGGTATGGTGCTTCATTAGCAGCTGATTTGGCTTCATTGCGATTAGTGCCACCTATAACAGAGCAGTGTTCATTTATTAGATAAATGATAAAATATAATTATTTTTAATTTCCGAGAGAGAAATATAAAAAATCTTGTAAAATTAAATTACGCAAATAAATTAAATTTAAGAATGTACAGTGAAATAATTTTCACAGTAAACAATATAACCACATAATATACTCATCGAAAAAACCTAGTCATTTTTAGGACTTTGTCCAAGTGGTCAGGACAAAAAACCAAGCCTGTCCTATGTTTAGACCTATACTTGGAAAAACTAACGCGAGTGGTTGGGGTTTAGGAGCCGTCCTCACCCAAGATCAAGATAGTGAAGAACACGTCATCGCGTTCACTGATCACTCTATGCATGATGCCGAGAAAAACTATATCGTGAGCGAACAAGAATGTTTGACAATGGTACGGTCTGTCAAAAAGTTTAGACCGTATCTTGAAGGGTATCGCTTTGTAGTGATTTGGGATCACAGTTGTCTCCGATGGCTCTACCATTCAAAGGATCTTATTAGAAGGTTAGGTAGATGTGCCGTTAAACTATTACAGTATGATTTCGATGTTGAGCATATAAAAGGTGCCCTTCAACATGTACCACATGCATCAAGGATGTTTGAGTCGGATTCTGAGGTGATGGGTGCCATTGATAAGATTCTGGTACCATTGGTGCGTTCTCTGGTGTACCTAATCAGGAGACAATTCATTGTATTGCCCCCGTCCCGATCACCTCACTGATTCATTGTTACCTGAATTGGAGGCATGGGAGCTGGTTTTGCCATTGGAATTTCGGGACAAGACAATAAGAGAAGTACATGATAATATAACGCCTGGACATTCAGGAATAGATCAAACATTCCAACGTCTATCCTTGCTTTACTATTGTAAGACAAATGCTCCTAATGTTCAAAACTCTTTTAAGGAATCTGTTATCCTCAAATGGGAAACTTCTGGAATACTCTTCACCGATAATGAAACTCGACTACTCCACCGTATCATGCGCAAGCTAATCGGGTAGACAAGGTAAATTGAGTGCTAAAAGCCATGATATCATCCTTTGTAGAGGGTGATCATCGTAGCTGGAATTCCGTACCTTCCTGATTTCCACTTTGCATGTAACACCGTCGCGCATAGTTTCACACATGTGTCGCCAGCGTTCTTAAATTATGGTCAAGAGCCTAGAGTGGCAAAACCTGAAAGTGGGGATCAGAATTCAGCGCTGGGATTCAGACGAAGACTTCGAGGTAAGAAGACCAGAGACCATCAAGAGAATGAACAAAACCTGCCGTCCTGTCCACAGTTGGGACGTGACGTTTCCTCTTGCAGGTATCAGTGTGCAGGTTTCTGGGTTGCTTGAGTGACCTCGATCCGCTTAGATGCCGATCCAAAGACTAGAACCAATCCAAATGCTGTCTTTTGGGGCATTTCCGATACCAGTTCCGGGTCAGAGGCCAGGTCTGATTCCAATTACGAATGTTATGCCAGCCCAAAAGTGTACTCAGAATCAGACCTCCGCATTATGCTCTCTTGGTGCGCATAAGAGCTATAACCGAGACTTATGCCAACCATTGATGCCTCCGCCAGAAAATGGCTGATGGAATTATCATCTTCCGAGGCGCAACTACCACCAGTGTTTTCTGCCGAGAGGGGTGTGTTGTTTTTCATGTGGAAAACGATGTGTGGGGATCAGTCAATGCTCTAGGTGTGTGTTGAAATGGTGGCGAAGGGAGAAGGGACCTTATTCCTCCTTCGAGCAAGACAACTGTCCCCTTTCGAAGCCGTGCGTGCATCTGAACCTCGCGCATTACATGAAACCCTCCAATGCCTAATACACCCTCTTGAAGCTAACGCAGTGGCTCCATTACAAAACCAACTAGAAGAGAGAGCTGTTTTGGATATAAATGTTGCCGTCATCTGGGCTCTAGCACACGCCATCTTGAGGCATGTTTAGTTTACGAATTAGATAAAAGCTATTGCCGTTTGTGCTAGTTGTTAGATTGTAGTTAGTTGTAAGCATTTTTTACCCTTTGATGAGTTTAAAATTTAGTTGCTAAGCACTTCGTGTAGGTTTACAGCCCGAAATGGTATTTTGTTATTGACAATTGGTACAGATTAGTTGGTAATTCATAAAGAAATGTAGCAATTCATGAAGAAATTTAGAGCTCAGCAATAATTTTCTATGAATGTGTTCGGTAGATAGCAGACTACAGCTAATATCACTTTTAAAAACATTCACTCTTTTTTCCTCACACATTCATATTTTCCTTCTCAGACATTTACACTTCCTTTTTAGACTTTCATAGTTACTTCCTTCAATTTGTCATTAAAAATTTGCGATAATAAATCCTGAATGAACCCATCTGTTTAACGCCAAGCAATACTCGTTTAATTTTGTGAATACTTAAACTTATAATCAATTTCGAAAACCATCATCTCAGCCCCAGTTTCGAATAGTACTCCCACGATATTATCCATGGCCAGCATGAACTCAAAAATCAAACTAATTAGAAAATTGAGTCTGTAAACGATGTGGTACACTGAATGAGTGTAGATAAAGACACATTATTTTTCTGATGATATTATTTTGTTCTAGGTAAAGACTTCAAGTATAAACAGGTCACTAGTATTTTAAGTTAGGGATAGGTGACTGGAGGCTATGGAATAAAATTTTATCATTAGAGGAAGTGTACCTTCTGAAAATTGTTTATTGCATCTAAAGAAGCTGAACCTGCTACATTAAATCCTAATACTTCGTTCAGGATGCACTGTTTCTTTAATTCCAGATTGCGATTTCAAAATTTTTCTCTCCGCTCCTACAGCATTCTCGGTTGCCTCTACTTGTGTGTTGTATGATTCTGTTGTTCGCAAGAGAGCGTCATCTTCCGCATCCACATGCACGCTCCTAATTTGATCAAAAGTAGCATGAAAAAATCGACATAAGTTGCGAAAACCTTCCTTTAATCCCAATATTTGATGTACGCCGTTATTATCACATATTATAGCACACAATCCAATGTGCACTGTTTCTCCGTTAGGCAAAAGTAAACCTTCTTGCATGCTCTGTGAGTCTTCTACTACTCGTTCTAATTATTCCGTAAAGTAATATTCCTCAATGTCACTATAGCTTATTATAGCAGAGCGATATTCGGGTGGAATATTTGCCAATGCTAAAAAGACATTCCCAACTTATGCTCTCAGGACGACTTTAATCCAACACAGAAAAAGGTCTTGATTCGAGCTCAAAAAGTGGCTTGTTTTAAAATGTAATGACTGTAATATAAAAAATATGAGTGCCGCTAAAAACTAGCTTAGGATTGGAGCCTTGAAACTAGCCACATATAGAACTAGAAATTAGCCCCATTATGGATTGTAAATTATTGTCAATTCGAAATGTGGGAGAATGTAGGGGAAGGGTCAATCGAAAGGGAGCGTATTGTCGTCGATTATGAAAATTTGCCATTTCACGTCGTTCCCTACAACAGCATATTTTAATTGAAGTTCATAATTTAATATTTTCCAACCTTAAACATCCCTGGAAAAAAAATAATTGGATAGGCACTTTTGTATTGCTTATATATTTCAAGGTATAGGCCAAACTTTAATTAATTGCACGTTTATCATTTCAGACAAATTTTCAACTTTAAGGGCCTACAAAAAAAATGTTGATGTTTATAAGAATTAGGTTCTAACTACTTTCAACAGTCAAAAAAACGGTAATAAACTCATTTCACAAATCTGGACACCAAATCTGAAGTTCAATTCTCGCGCGCGTTTATAGAGTAGCGTTCAGTATCGAGGTGTCGCGCGGAGCTGCGCAACTCTCTCATTTGAAATGAGAAGATCCTGAATTGTGACAAAAACAAAACGGTTTCCTTAAAACCAGGACATTTTGTGTTTTTTTTTGTGGGAAAAACCAGGACGCCAGGACAGACGAAGAAAAATCAGGACATGTTCTGGAAAACCAGAAGTCTGGTAACCCTAATTTACAATGAAAGTTAGAAAAATTTTCTTTGGAACATAAGATGATTATCTTATCAGTGAATGCAGTTTCATTATCTTATAACTGGATGTAGACTTTAAGGATGCCAACCTAACCTATAAAAAAACGCTCAAACTACCTGAGCTCCGATATTAAAGACGAATAGAAATTTGTTTAGAAGGATGTTTTTCATTTTTATGCCCTTTTTCATAAATGATTTGTCAACAAATATGAAAACTATTTATATTTGCCTTTTTAGTGGCAAGAAGTTAAATACAGCTGCGATGTACTATAGGTGTATTACCTATAGATGTATTTGTTTATGCTCACTTCGTGAGCATTTTGCTACCTCACAGAGGGAGGCTTATTTTCACTCACAAAAAAAACTGTCTCTTATTTCATCATGTTGATATTTCTTTCCCATACCGAAAATCTTATTTTCACACCAGAAAATCAGAGAGACCATAAAAAGGTCAATCAGTGCGTTTTTTTGCAAACGAACAACTTTTTAAGTTAAAGTAGTGTTATATTTCACATATTAAATAAGTTTTCCTCTTATAAACAAACTTAACAATTTTATTTTATTTTATAAATCGCTATATATAGATCATGAAATGTCATCAAGGGTTCCTCAATAGATTATTCGAAGCGATTCGAAAACGCGAACAATTACATTAAATACAGTACTATTATATTCCCAATACCAAAAATTTTTCCGCATATAAACAAAGCCATTAGCCGCGTCTTAACAACGTGCGTACATATATCAGATACAGTACTATAGTTTTCCTGGTATCAAGAAAATTGTTCCCATATGAACAGAATAAACAATTTTTTTTAAACTTCATAAATTGGTACTAGTATGTCACCTTCTCGAACACGAAACTTTGGAGCTACTGAAAATTTTACCAGAAATTGTACGACAAAATCCGATTTTGACAAAAATTTATCAACATAAATGTTATAGTTCAAGTAGATCGAACTCAAAAATGTCAAGGACAAACGGCCGCCGTCCTCTTCTTATAAAGGTTTAGCTAGTAAATGAAACCTCAGAAACTACAATCAACTAATTAAATTTTTCTGATTCAATTTCAGGGAATAGTAACGGGTATACGTAAAAAAGGAAGTAGGCAAATCTTTTCAGACAAGATAATATAATTAATATTTCATCGACTAATTTCGAAGCTCATCAGAATAAACATGTCATGCAACATTGAAGAATAAATGACCTGCAATTTTGGTTCAATGTCCTTTGAAGTTAGTGGGTCATGGATTTCAAATAACATCACATTTTGTCATGATCCCTCGATATCGTGTGAGGGGATTAGGATAGTCTGTGCACATGACTTGCAAGCTGATGGAAACTGTTTACTCTTCACCATATACAAACATTTGCGCACAGGATGCTCCTCGATATTTGCACGTGACATTAAAGTTCTGCTGCGCAGTAGTCTTATTACGTAACGGTACATCTGCGGAAATGGGTACGGACGTTATATTATTGGACCACGACTTTTTATGGTTTTCCATTCAACAACAGGATTTTTATTGCATAGTTGCCCGATGCTGTTGACGTATATTGGTCCCTCGGCAAAACGGCACGTACGTTTATGAAACTCGCGTTATTATTTCTCTGAAATCAGGTAAAATGCATACTACCTGCACAGAGAAATACTAACTAGATACTTTTATTAAAATACGCTTCCGAAGAAACTCTTTCAGAGCTTCATCTTTATTTGACTCATTTTTGAATATCAGTTCAATATGTTTTTTCATTTTATTTTAAAAGTGTCTTTGAGTTCTACTGCTCAACTAAGTCAGCAATGTGGCTGGCGATTTTGTTTCCGAAAGTCGTTTGTCAAAAAACATTCAAAAGCTAATTAATTCAATTTCCATGTCCATACTTTCACAGAAATTTTCTTCTTCACATTTACATTTAAAAACTGCTATGAGGTGAACCAGATGAAAAAAAGTTCCAAAAAATATTTTCACTGCTAATTGTGGTCGGAGTTGGAAAAGTTGTAAGAAAACTTTAAAATGTTTCTAACCACGCAATCACAATTTCTCGAATTTCAAGTTGAATCCTGCGGACTAGACATGCAAGTGGCGATCGTCGCAGTTCTCGTACTTATTATTTCATTTAATACATATGAAAATAATTATGATTCCTTTATTTCAATAAAACTCAAAATGAAGGAATTTCACACTTATCACCTATTTTATTAAATTAGCGTTAAATAATGTTATATAAACTACTTTGATTCTCATTAAGTCACGCCAATTCACATTCGGCACACCTTCTATAGTTCATTGAATTAATTGTGAATTTGAAAAACAATTTCGGAATTGTATTTTTTTCTCATGCTAAGAAGGATATGTGATAATAGTGGAAATTTATCGGTTAGACAACCCTACTGAAAAAAGTCAGGAATCGTCAGAAAAAGTTAGGATTTCTGACGACTTCTGACAAGAATTTTTATGTTTCTCGCTGGAAAACGGCAGTAAAAGTCAGAATTTGTGAGAAAATGTTCAAAAATCGTCATAACTTGGGTAAAAAGAATAATCCCTTCATTTATGGTCCTATTGTACCAAGAGTACTATAGAGTGACACAGAACCTAGCGCGCTTTTGTATTTCTCAAATTATTTAAATCATTTAATTATTTATATTTGTTTTTAAAATCACTTCTCACTTATATTTAATTATCAATAATCATATGCTGTAAAAAGGGGTAAATTCACTTACGTAGGGTAAAGTCGCTCACCCCCAAATTTATATTTCAAAATTCAATATTGAATTTCCTAGAAAAAAAGTGAAAGATTAGCGAATTTCTTGATGAACGATTCTACCCAGTTTTACGGTACTATATGATTCGGAAGGCAAATCTGAAAATGTTGTCTCTTTTGACGAATCTTATTCTCTTTACGAGATACATTATATTTATCCTAATTTTGAACTTTTAAGCAAAAATTTTTATATCCGAAATCATTGCAACACGCAGAGTCAGAATTTTTCACTTTCAAATCTGTAAAATTGAAATAAAGTTTTGAAAATATTTAATTCATAATCCTTTTCAGCTGGCTCATCTGGTAATTTAGGTCAGTGGATCCTTCAAGACCCTATCATGAATCAGATATTCCGGATTGAATTTCTTCAATAAAAATGTTTTTAATTCTGGAATTAGCGATTTGAGAATTTCAAATTTAGTATCTATGAATTATTACAATTACAAATATATAAAATTTTCCTTCAATCCGACTATAATCCTATTCGACTCAGCTGAAAAGTAAGTAAAAAAAATCCGAATCGACACAGCGCGTGAGTCATGAGACGAATTTTCCGACCCGACACAAGCTACCATCGAATCGAAAAAATCCGACTCGACTCAGTGCGCGAGTCATGAGTCGAATTTGACGAAAGTGACTCCAGTTTTGATTGAGTCAAAATTTTTGAAAATCTTTCTTGACTCCCCCCTTAAGTCGGTTCGGAAAATTGAATTCAGGACTCACGCGCTGAGTCGAGTCTGGTTTCTTTAATTCGATCACAGCTTGTGTTGGGTGTCGAAAAATTCTATCCACGACTAACGTCAAGATTTCAGTCCTGGGCCAAGTGGAATTATTTTGCACATCACTATGATGTTCCATATAGCCAGGAATAGCCCGTGTAGAAATTGCCCTATTTGATCCATTAAAAGTAGAGTACCAGTTGGGGGCTAGTCAGGCTACGTTTTTTAGCAATCGGGGACAGGTCGGTGGCAGGTTAGGTATTTTTTGGTCAAAATTCCTAGGTGGGCTCTAGTCGATCTCTGATCCGGCTATTCTTGTGTTACAGTTTCTGGCAGGGTGTTATCATAATATTATAATATTTTTGTCAAATTTTCCTGCGGATATATTGATTTCGCGACATTTTTTGTCAAAAATTATATATAGATGCTGATTCGAGTTATTTCATTGTCAAAATTCCCTATCATTACTCCGACTATTTTTTAGTTAAGACTCCTAGGCGGGTCTTGATCGGATACTATTCGGGTCCTCATTGGATTTTGGTCGGGCTATGACTTTGTTATGCACTTAACTTCATTTAATTTCTCTGACGCATATATGAATATAGTTCCATATAACATATTCTTTAAAATTTTAATGCGGTACATGCTTGTGATTTTTTTTATTTCAAATTTAGAATTATGCAATTTTAAACATTTGGATCAAAATAATCATTCCCAGTTATTATATCTATGAGAATTGTTTTCAATATCCGTTTTGAATTGCGCGCCAACAACCAATACCGGCGCACGCACAATAGCTACACATGGCCACATTCTCCGAAAGTCTCGTGCCTCATTTTATACGTATTCTACGAAATCCTTATCCATCGTAGATGAAATAATATTTTTTAACGTTCACAAGTGAATAAAATTCGCGAAATGTAATTCGGATTCTCTTGGAAAGTATATTTCCGGGAAAAATCAAAATGATGTATTCCAATTTTTGATGTGTAGTGCAGAGTGATAATTTCTTCAAGTCTAATATGCGATGATAGAGATTTCTTCGAGTCCATGTCGTCGGGTTAGCGCAATATCATGCCTATTCAGAAGAAGAAGAAAGAATGTACCTATTCAGAAAAAGTGGCAAGAACGTGCCTATTTAGAAATGAATTTATGTTACCCGAATTTAAGCTGGTAACACAGACAGTATTTAAAAGTGGTTTTGAAAATGATTTTCTCCATTTCTGTTATCTTATTTATTAATTATCTTATCAACCTATTTAATTAATTATATTTTGCGCCACTTAATGAAGGAAGAGAGGATAATTTTTAAAATGATTTTCTTCAAATACTGCCAGTGCTACCAACTTAAATTCGGATAACAAAAATTCGTTTCTGAATAAGCACGCTCTTTCTTCTTTTTCTGAATAGGCACCTTCTTGGCTATTTTCCTGAAGCGACACTTCTTGCCTCCATTCCTTAATCTTCCGCTCTTGCCACTTTTTCTGAATACGCAACTTCTCGCTCCTTCTTCTGAATAGGCATGATATTGCGCTAACACGACAATGTGTGATAAGATCCGAAGATCTCTTCATATTCCGACAGTCTTTATGAATCAATTTCAGGATCTTATTTTTATGCAAAAATGCAGGCATATACCTGTATTATGTGCAAATACCTACATACAACGACGATTTTTTTGCACTAACTCATGTCCACATAAAATGAGTTTTCGATTTGAAAGTTTATAAAATTAAATAACAGGCACTATGTATCGTTTTTCTAGCCTTACGATCCATAGGGTCTTTTATTTCAATTTTCAAACTTTTAACTCGATATCCTATTTCATGTGGACATGAGTTGGTCCAAAAGAATCGTACAGACCATATTATTACCCAACCAGGCCCTGACTAGAATAAGTCGGGTCTCAAAACTCACTAGCCCCCGACTAGTTCACCCTGACACAATTGGTCGGGGGCTCGCCAGTTGTCCCGTCTTGCCCCGACTTTAAGTGGGGCCAACTGCTTGTGTGCCTGACTACCCCTCAATTTTAATTTCTTCACAGGAGTAAGACTCGTCAAAAATCATCAGAATATTCAGAAACCATGAGAACTTCTGACAATTTGTCACTTTTCCTGACTTTTTTCCAGTGGGAAAGCAAGTTCTTCACGGCGATGATGTTGTTCGCAGCAATCGTCTTTAAAACTGCTTTCTTCCGTTTTCCGCTCGTTCAAAGAAATTACCTATCCGTTCTTGATCCGATTGCACCATACCATTCGAGATTATAGGAAGTAGGAAACTAAGCGTCTTTAGTAAAGAAGCTTCTCCAATAGCCAATGTTTGTTGCCTCATACCACCTCCAAATGGCAGGTAAAAACATCAGTTACCAACTTCGAGAGAGAAAATGTCTATCAAATTAAATGTACCGGGTATGGTCCTACATATATTAGGGTTATTTCAAATCGTTCTAAATACAAACATAATTTCCATAAAATTAAAAAAAAAATCGACTATAAAAAAGTCCTGCTACTGACGCTCCTAATATTTATACCATGTCCAAATAATCTTCCAAACTCCAGCGCAAATATTTAATTCTTTATTTTTATTATTCACATATTGTGCATCCTTTTTGACATTTACATATAAAAAATCCAACCTTACTAAGTGTTTTTAAATTCTACCTTCCAAAGGAGATCGACAGAAGTCAATTCACAAAAATATTTTTCTTGAATTCTAAAATTTTCATCACTAAAGAAACATTTATAATATTATTTTTGCGAAATATATTGTAACATAAGGCTCCCATGCTTTTTACTACGTATATTGTATTTAAAGTCTTCTCCTTGAGTTCTACAGTTCATAACGTGTTAGCGAAGCCTTCCAGTTTCGCGACCGCATTCATAAACTTTTAGGTTAGCAGTGCAAATAATCGTAAACCTCAACGATACTTTAAAACTCAAATTACTGACGTAAACAGTAGGAAGATAAATTCCGTTACTATATATTCCTTGCTTTACGAACTTCTCAATCGTACGGTGCTTCAAAATGTAGTGTTTCGATTTTTATTGTGATCTTCATTACTTCATTGATTTGAGTACCTACCTAAATATAATGCACTAGAAGGCCAAAAAGTAAATGTCCGAAAGGATATATAACTTACCTTATAATTTATATATTTGAAATTGGTTCCTAGTTTTGAAATCTAATTTAAAAACCAGAACACTGGGATGCGGTTAATTATCAAATACCGGAGAAATAAATATGCAATCCAGCAATTGAAGATTTACAAGTTAAATGGATATTTATTCAATAAAATACAAATAAATTCGTAAGTATAGCTATAACTGATAAACATAATATATTTTTCTGACTTAAGGTTGACGGGCCGACATTCTGGCCGGGAGTTAGATTTGTTAATGTTGATTCTAAACTGTATAACTCACTGATCACGGCTGGGAAGACTGTAGTAGTTATGCAACGAATTCCGCTTCAAATTTACATAGGGGTGAGTGATTTAGAAGATAAGGGTGGGTCTAGGTTCCGATCAGCATCCAGAATCGTGATGATGACCAATTGACCATATTAGGAAAATGTTGAAGAGTCAAAAATAAATGGTACCCCTTCTCAAGTTGTATGGGGGTGAATGGTATTAGATGTAGTGATAAACCTACGATGGCCATTAGATCCTGGGCAAATGCCCGGGCCTAGGCTATACTTGCGGCAAAATTTCCACATGTGCAGCATTGATAATTTCAAACATGACCATATTTTGGAGATCAGAATATACTAGATACCTTCTTAAATATATCAAAGGGCTGTAAATAGTTATCTGATAATTCGATACTTCAATCCAAGCTTTGTCGGATGATATTAAACTTATGTCCGGTAAGTGACTAGACGTAGGTAAATTTTCTGTTTGGCAAAAAAAATGAAACACTTGCGCTCATGGCACTTGCCAACTTCAAGTGCGTTTTCCTCAAAAAAGTGGACTTTCAAAGTTGCAAAATTAAAAAATACTGCGGTGCCTCTCTTTTAAACTAGATGGTTCGCTCTGGTACTAAAATGTCCAAAAGTTATCCGGCTAAATTCATGTTCATTAACCAGAAAATATTTTCCTAGTCAACAATGCACCCCATACTTGATTATAAAACAAAGAGAAGTGTTGTGATTGTTTCTTGATTTCTTCTATATTTTCACAATGTAAGAGACACCATGTGTATATTTTCTTCTCATATCTTACTCGTTCATTTCTTCAAAATTCAACTTTGATAAGAATAGTATTTAACCATTTTTTCTGTCGATACCCTCAGTAAATATTTTTTGTCATCATCTAATTTTGCCAAGTACCATGAAAAAACGCCAAGCTTTTGTGTAGGTGGTGCATTTTATCCACTGGAAAATGTATTTCCTACCCTTTGTCTCGGCATGTTTACACTGCTGATATCATCTCGTATACTGCATCCAATAATCCCTCCTTTCGCCTTAGCTCTTTGCGAGATAATCACAAGTCGCTACTACCAGAGCCATGTCGATGAAAGAGAGACGGGCGGAAAGCTCCATGAAATTCAATTTTGTTTCGAACAAAATTCGAATTCGAGGTCGAGTCGATCAATCGTCCAGATCAAAAGTTACTACTGTGATAAAGTCGTCAAGAAAGACGACTGCTGGATACGAAAGTTTATACAACGTAGCCTGTGTATATATATTCAGCTGGGTAGACTTCTTTCACCAAGTGATTGAATTTTATACTTCCGTTCGCATTTACAATTCCAGAAAGTTGTGCTTTAAATTGTATGTAGTCGGCGATCTTATCACATTTTCGATTCGTAGACTCTATAAAGATCAGATATTTTTGTAAGTAAGCAGAGAGTCTCGTGATATATTATTATTGCTCAATCGTTAAAGTTTTCTAACAATGATATTTACATAAATATAAATACTTATACAAATTATCCGAGCGACCACAGTTACCGAAAGTCGTTTTATATAAATAGAATGCCATAAAACGTGAGAAGCGAATGAGCGTCGAAATACCATATAATAAGATTGAATTAACTAGAATTCATTTTAGTCACCTCAATTCCTCTTGAGTGCATCGTGGATTTTCTGCCTAGCCAAAATTTCGGATGGGACTCTGAACAAATCTAAAGCAAACTTTCAATCCTATTTAATCCATGCCTACAACAACGCCTAGTTTAATCAAAACCCATATTTGAATGCTTTTCAATCTGTTTGTGCAATCTGAATGAATACAAATGACTCCAAGCTTGGATTCATTCGGATTGCACGCACAGATTGTTTCGGACTATTTATTCGTCATTTATTCCTAAAACTTTAGTAAAAAGTTAATAACGGTGATCGTATGGAAACAAAAAATCTGCCTGCTTTGCGGGCACATTCTCATCACGCGCTTGTTACGCAACTCGCTTAGCTCGTAAGTTTGAGCACTCCTAGGGCGAATGATTCGGTCGTCGCTCTTCGCACTCGGTATTATATGTTCTTCATGTGCAAATTAGTAAATTTGTTTTTGATTTCAAATGAAAAAGAAAATTTATTCACTTGAGGCTCTATCGGCCTTAAGGAATACATTCTCATCATAATTTTCGCGCTTTGTGCTCGATTGTCTGCGCTCACCATATAATATGTACAAATAAATAGCTAAAAAGACGATTAAAAAATTATCTTGATGATTCACGATTGTTCTTGCGAGAAAAAGTTTACCGGCAATTTCATTTGACTTTCTAACAGCGCAAATTTTACTCTCTTGACGTTTTTTCCTATCTCGCGTCGTTTGGCTCAAAAATTACAATTAAAATATGGATTATCATTTTCCGTACTTAGAACACAAACTATGCCTCCTTCCAAAAAATATTCAAAAGAAAGCTTATAGGTCCTCTTGAAAGCAACAATTTTGATAACCTAACTTTTCTTCTTATTTCACATTATTTGGCTCGAAATTTTAATTTTCGATTTTTCACGATTTTTCAGAGAGTTGTAATGACGATCTTGTAGGGCTCCCGAAAAGCCACTTTTTTCTTCTCCTGACATTCTTACATATCGCGCATTGTTTGGCTTTAAAATTTCATATTCGTCTGTTTTTTTTTAATGTTATAAATGCTATAACTCTGAGAATTTTTTTTCATCAAAAAACGTTATCGGAATAAATTGTTCGAATATCTAAGTACTACAAACAGCCGTACATATAATTTTTAAATTGGAAAAAAATGGTCTCAAAAATTTTTTAAATGCTCTAGTTTTATTAATTTTGATCCACAATGGCGGCATAACGAACTTGACCTACATACATACACATTCGTAAAAACCTGTTTTTCGGACTAAACGAGTCTCAAAACGTGGACATTTGACAAAAATGGGGAAGAGGAATCAAATTTTACACAAATCTAATGCCTTCACGGATAAGTATGTAAAAATCAGAATTTTTGAGAGCAGAAAAACATTCTGTGAAATCGGAATCAACATTTAAAGATATAATAAGAGTCCACACCCGAGCTTAAGTATTGCTGAATTGAATCCAAAAAAACTTGATCAGAAAAAACTATCCAGTTTCGAGGAAATAAATGTAGAAGTTGACAATCGCAAAGTAACAGTAACCGAAAATTGGAGCAGGTTCGGCTCCGAATAGCCATAAAAAATGCAATTTTCAATTATGATTAGAAATGAAAAAAGCTGCTCCGGAGATACTAAGCTTCTGCGAATGCGGTCAAATAAGCTTTTATCTAAAAAAGTCATCCAATTGCGAGTAAATCGTCCAAAAATTTTAAGGCTAGAGCTTCACAGGTTTTGAAAATCAACTTTCGGTAGCGATTAAGAACGGAATCTTCAATTTTTTCTATAAGCAGAAACTTGCTTCTGGAATATGGGCAAGCTTAATGAGAATAACCAAATAAAAAAAAATTATTCTGTTTTGAGAAAATGGAGATTCAAAATTGAATGAACGACACAATATTTCCAGTAAACGGCACCTCATATCTAGTGAGTGACACCTTCATTTATTTTGAGTTTAAAAGAATTCAGAAAGTTTTTCGTGAGAAATTCCATTTCATTTAGTTACTTCAGACAATAAAGAGCATAATTTCATATAATTGTGAGTGTTTTTGCAAAAAAAGAGGAAGTTTTGTCGAAAAGGAATACCTTCGATATTGTGTGGTTACCTGAGTAAAAATAATTGATCCGACTTGGCTAAGTCTTCAATTACTCCCGAATTAAGACATAGGCAAGACATGTTCAAGAAAAATTCTTAGGTCCCTCTCCTGGCCGTGAGCGAGACTTTATTTCATGTTTTGAAGTTAAACTCAAGGGAAACATTATGATCCAAGGCTCCTAAGGCCTCCGAGGGTCATCACAAATCCGCTTTACATTTTACAGTTTGTTTATATTATCTATCTTCGTACTTTTCATGCATTAATAAATTTGTTTACTTGCAATAAATACGTTTCATGGATTACGAATCTGAAAATGTCTCCCATTTTTTCCTGTGTCCAACAATTCACAATACGTATAGAAATTATATTCTCAATCTTTCTATAGAAAATTGAAGTCATTTGTAGTTCTTCAGATCCACAGGTTTCAAATTTTCAACTTGTCAGTCATTTATTGCAATATTAAAAGTTTTTTGGGTTGTCAAATTTCAGTTCTTAGCAGAAAATGTCAACTGTTCAGTCCCAACCTCTCTACCTGTTTCCTGGAAATGGTCAGCCTTGCCGATGGAATCCTCAGTTTATAGGGGTCAGAGTATAATGACACTAAATTTACAATCAAAAACTATCGTTATTTTGACCTGGCATTGTTAAATCTTTATCCCTAATCCCTAAAAACCTAAAATATGAATTTGTAATGTCATTCTCTCAAAGAGAAATTCGGTCCTTTTCTCAAGACTTAGAATAACACTTCTTGTCTTGAGAAAACTCCACATCGACTTGTCTTCTGCCCGCCTTTAAGAAAATCAAACATAAACGTAAGATTTACTATACACCTACGACTTCTAAGTCCTGCCTCTGTCCGCGAGCGAGGCACAATTTTCTTGAAGTCTAATTCAAGTCAAACGAAGTCAAAATCAAGTGGAAATATTATTAATCGGGTATGTTCAGTTATTCATTTCACGACTTTTTTAAATTCATTCTGGGATGTCGGTGATTAATTCTTGATTTTTGAAAATCCAAAACTAATTAAATAAATACTGACCATTCAAGATTTATAGAAAACGATTTCCTAGGAACGAAGTTGACAAACGGCACTCATAAAAACATGGATATCAATAATAATAGTGCGTATAGTTCCCTCAAAACTTCCTCCTGTTGGATATCGTTCACTGGTTTTGGAGATACGATAAGAATATTACAAATATTTACATCTACTTGAGTTTCTGAATATTGTTTTTGCAACGCACACCTATAAAATTGCCCTTCATGTTGCTCTAAATAATGTGCGAGTTGACTCTGAACAACAGGGACGCCACAATGTGTCAAGTAGTTACTTTGCACACCGGCGACCATTATCGCGCATGCACATTTTGAAAGAGCAGCTTCACATACGGATTGCGAATTGTAAAATCGGTGGCGCCATCTGGCAGATCAGGATTCACTTAAGTCTGAAAGCGACACAGGCCAGGCGCACCTGTCACTATTTTGGAGCAGCCCTTGGCACACTTATTGCAATCATCTGGTTTACGCACTTGTATTACGAATAACTATTATTTACTTATGTTACTAAGCATAATGAACCTACCTCTGAAAAACCTGCAAGATAAGGAATTCCTTTTTCATAAACTTGTTCTTGTTAATATAATTGGAAATTTTTCGAATAGCAAGGAATTACAGAGGCTACCTTGAAAGAAAGATCCCTGCCGACCTCTGGATAGCTAACCATGTAGAAAGAATTTTTTTGTAAAGTAAAGTCGCAATGCAGTTGCCAGATGTAAGAGTTCCAAAACTCAAATATTTTTTTAAAACAAATCTCCAATTAGAGATTCGAAAGTAAAAAATTAGAATCTACGGATTTTTATAATTACAAATATTCGAAATTTGCTTCAAAGAATTGAAAGTATATCATATTTTGTATGTATCTCGTAAACTGTACGTGATGCGTAAAAACAGATAGCATTTGTAGATTTACCATTGGAGGAATAGTGCATATGAATATAAATATATAGGTTGTCAAATGTAAATGTATGCATGTAAATAAATAAATAATAATTTTCAGTGTTGAGAGAGATTAGTTTTATGGAGGTTTTATAATAGCGAGACCTTAAACATTCCAACTGCCTGTCGTACTTCGGTATCCTCAAGTTTCGACTGCCATAAATTCAGTCGTAAAAAAGGACCCAAATCTCTCAAACTATCTCCAGAGACAAAATCATTCAAATCGAGCCTGCAAATAGCCTAAACCAGGCCTGACATTTTCATCAGAGAATGCTCAGAGATTTACTTTCGGTTGGTACATGACTTTCAAATTAAAGACTACTCTAATTTTTACAGTGTCAACATGTCCGAAAGGGGTCAAGTACCTAAAAATATCGAGTTTGTGGTTCTGATGGTTTCAGTATGATGAAATATTATATTGTTAAACGCAATTTGTTTCTCAAAAACTTCATTTATAGGCACTAGACCCCTTACTTCAAAGCCCGTCACATATATTTTATCATATTCTCGAATTTCTTTTCTTCTCTCACCTCAGCCTCCCTTTTGTTTCCTGAGAATGAAATCATGCCGCATTTCACAATTAGAGTTAGAGTGATGGTTCTGTGAGTTTATTTTCACGAGAAATTACGTGCACAGTGCCAGTGCTTTCCCGTGTAAAAATAGTTCGTCTTGGATTCCGTCCTGATGATGGGCAATTAAGACATTTCCAAGACTTGTTCAAGACGTCTGGAAAGTCTGGCTTGTGAGACGGAGCCAGACTTTATTTATCTCTTGAACCAGGAAAAAGGTTTCCATTGCCTACCTGCCCTGGCGAAAAGGGTCTCCCTTATACCGTCATAAAAGCCCATCCTAATTTATTCTTAAACAATTTTGTAAATTTATTATACAATATGCATATTGAATAAATCCATTTTATTTCATTTATTGTTACTTTTACACTTATTTGGCGAAAATTCCGAAAATAATGTCCCTTTTTCCGTATTCCTTACGGTTTAGGAGATCTTTATAGAAAACTACAATATTAATCTTTTTGAGGCAAATTTAGGATGACTGTAGTCGTGAAGGCCCACAAATTCTGATTTTTTTACTTTTAGATAGTTATTTCAAAAATTAAACAAAAAATTCATTAAAAAATTCAACTCTAGATTATTTGATCCCTTTTTTATTGGCCTTTGGCCAAGGCATAACAGAAATCTTCACGTCTTGAGACAAGTTCTGTTCGTCTTGCTGAATGCACGCCACTGAGAGCTATCACCATAAACCCAAGACAAAAATTTGATGTCTAGCAAGTCTGGCTCATGAGACGGAAGCAGACTATAATGTCTTGGAGACAAAATGGAACGTCTTGGAAAGAAAATCGAATCGAAATACCATATCAGTGTTACGCAAGGAATGATTTCTAGCGCGCGAATAGATAGAACATTTGATGGGGATGTTTTTTCTCCATATGAATCAAACTGTATAATAATTGTGCTAGAGAGTAAATGAAATTATCAGATATTCGATTGTATATCACAGTAGAATTAAACATTTCACTTTTGATTCATATTAAAAAAATGAAATTGACAACAACATTTTATGTTTTCAATTAGAGATGTTGGAGAAGAAACATTCAGTTGAATCGTTGAAAATTTCAGTTGAAAGTTTCAATGATTCAGTGAAACGATGCATGAAATTTTCATGTAGGAATGAGAAATCCCCTATCAGTGCATGCAGAAACACCGAACCGGTGCAGGTAAATTAAAAAATTGAAATAAAAAAAAGATAACTTCAGGCATCTTGATTACTATAAACATTTCGCTTAGTGCAGTTTATTCTTCTTATCAGTTCTAATTCTTTAGAAAAGTTATAAAATCCGTTTGAATTTCCTAGAAATTTTCTAAACTACTTATTTGATATTAAGCAAATAAACTCAAATGTATCATGTACCAAATTGTTTTAATTCCAAAGGAATGAACTTCCAACTGAGCTTAGTATCGCGAGTTATGTTTCAACTTCGGGAAAATTATGAGCTTTCTGGCGCAAAGGCTAAAAGATCCACTGCTGTAGATGTAGATACTTTAGCGCCATTTGGTTACAAGAACAGAAAGCAGTATACTTTCAAGATGGCGTCTCATTCCGTCACTTTATGTTCACCATAACTGGAGTGATGGGCTCTAATGTACCAAATTTATTCTATTCTTGTTGCATAACCTTCTTTTTGTCTTACTCCTTTAGTTGAAGGTAGAAAAGTTGAAAAGGCGTTCGCGTTAATTACTGTCGTTTGTCGATAAAAGCTTTTCGCGAAAAAGACTTTCAGCTTTAAAGCAGTTTTGCAACCCGTATAATAATACCACCTTAATCAGAAAGTTTTAGGACTCGTCACTGTGTGGCGCTCTCGTCCGGCCGATTGCAATTCTTCTTTTTTTACTGCGTTGGTAGAAGTGTCATTAACGTTCTGTCAGATTTTCAGCTTGATAGCTTGACATTTGTTGAAGTGACGCCATATTGGGTACATCTATCTTCGTGTGTGGATTCGAATTTTCACCAAAAAAAATGTCATCGACTTTGCATCAACGAGTTTGCATTAAATTTTGTCTTAAAAATGGATTTGACGGTGCGCAGACTTTGGAAATGTTGGAGAAGTGTTTCGGCAACCATACCCTAACGAGGTCGAACGTTTTTCGCTGGCACGAACGCTTCAGAAGTGGTCGTGAGTCGGTCGAGGATGACGAATGCATTGGCAGGCCGTCGACGGCGAAAATGGATGAAAACATCAACAAAATCAAAGAGTGGATGACCGTAAGCCGCAAATTGACCATTAGAGAGATTGCAGAGGAGTT
>JAUMHM010111190.1:0-21424 GCA_032362435.1 Melikaiella ostensackeni | reverse complement strand
CAATATTGCACGTGCATTCAGGAATCTTATGTGCAATAGTTTTTGGAAAAGTCAGCACTATGTGGTCACGCGGATTGAAATATTGGTGGTCCCACACCCGGCGGTCGATTCAAGAACCTGCAAGCCTAACAAAAATGGTGTTTTCACATTCGGCGGCCAGTTCAAAAACTTGCAAGCCTAAGAAAAATGGTGTTTCCACATTCGGCGGCCGGTTCAAAGACCTGCAAGTCTAACAAAAATCCCTTCTTCGGGACGCATATCACAGCCATCGAGGTGAATACCATTTGGCACATCGAGGCAGTCATTCTTCATTTCCTAACCCGGTTAGAAGTGCCATTTGGCACATCGAGGCAGTCATTCTTCATTTCCTAACCCGGTGAGAAGTGCTTATTTGTACGGTGGAATCCTCATTACAGGATTCACCCTGCCCGTCTGGCACTTTCAAGATGTAAAAGTAGGAAAGTGTAAAGGTTGGAAAACCGTAAATTCTAAAAGAAAGCTGAGTGCACCCGTAGGAGGTTGTGAAGGTCGGAAAACCCTAAATTCAAAAAAACGCTTAGTACACCCAGATTAGGCGACGGTTCGTGACTACGGCGCGTGAGTGATAGTGTGTGAAACTTGTGCTTGGGGATTATACCCCTAAGTCGACTGCTCCTCATCACTCCGTAATAAGGTCCGCCAGAACAATATTTACTCCCAGTCTGCGAGTTGGGTAAATAAAGCGAATCCACAAAAAAATTAAATCATGTTAAATAACATGACAGTTTTGTACCTCCGACAAACGAGTCGAGATTAGCATCATTTTTGGCAAGCACACACATCTAAATTTACTCGTTCGTAACACGTCATCCATTTCAGTCTGCGGCTTGTTCTTGCAGCGGCGGAGAAAGCATTCCGCGTATATATCCTGTTTGCAAGAGGTTGACGGTGCGGTTTCGTAACCTCTGTTGCGAAACGGCAGAAAGCTCTGGGTGTATCTGGCAACACAAAGTGTGCAGGCGCGCCATGTAACCCCTGCGACCAGGGATAATACTGCTATCGTAGCAATCCAGCAAGTCATCTGTGAGTCGATCCGTCCATTTAAGACGTCAACCGTCTCGCCGATTCGTAATCGTGTTTTCATCTTAATTATTTGCAGCATCCCAAACTCTAGGGCGATCGGCACTGTTTGCCGACCCTTTGTCGGGTGCTCTGCGCGTTCTGTCACTTGGACCCGCATTTCAAACTAGGTTTGGTGTTGTCATAGTTGTTTCCACGAGCAGCTAGGGATAGGGTTCGTCCGCCCTTGCCATTCAGCTTTCGGAACGGTTATTCACGCCTTAACTTGGGGGTTTTTTCTTAGGGAACACCCGGAATCTGGTCGCCTGGCCGTGGACAAGACCTATTATAGCGCCAAACTGAGTTACCACTGCTCAGAAATGTTTGAGGACAATAACACGTTCCTCAAGGAATGTGAAACTTGCCAACTTACAAAGTCGGATCGGGTAGGACTCAAGGGTCTAATGGGCCACAGACTGGTTCCGGAACCGTGGCCGATGGTATGAGTTGCGGAACCTAGGCAAAAGTGAGAAATCGTTCGCACTCAAGTTAGGGCTCGACATTAATAGGCCATTAGACTAGCCATACTTAGGCTCAATAACTTGGGGGAAGGGGTGGGAACTAGCTATACTAATCTTTCCTCGCATGGATCGTTGGCTAGACCCCTAAGCTATTTAGAGTTATGAGGTCTTAGAATTTCGGTATTTGGTTTGAGTTAAAAGTAAATATTGTTAATTCAATAAGTCTAACGAAGCGTGGCTCAAATACAGATGTCGCAGCTTAGACTCACCACCCTACCGGGGTGGCCTCTGGGAGACGAGCGGACCATCTATTCAACACAGCTGGGGCTGCTGGTATCCCGGTACCTCCCGAAGACGGTCACGCTGGCGGATCCGCGTGACAGAAGCCAGAAGGAGACCTTTCAAGTTATGCGCCAGTATCGAAACGGACCGGAGGTGGAGGTGTTGTTCCGATTAATCGAGCACCGCATCATCCCGACCGTGTCGGATACTTACCCATACCCATACTGGGTCGTGAGCCAAGTGAACCGAGTACGGACCAACCCCGCGTGAAGGCGGGCTCTCAGGTCATATTACAGAGGCAGCCCGGCCCGAAAGCCGTGTTGAAGGTGCGGCGGCACGGAGCACCGTTACAATGACTGTACGGAATAGACGAAGTAGTGTTCGTCGTAAGAAAGAAAGAGGGGAGAGGGAAATTCGGCTTATTAGTAAACAAAATTATTGTGAGCCCTGGTGGCCCTAGTTAAGCGTTTTACTGTCGATAGATTGTTCTATCAGCCCTTTGGAGGGGCAAGTACTCCAGCGGTATGATCTTTCTTCCCAATTCTATTCAAAGGGCGTCTTCGACCGTAACGCGGTCCTTATCTTTAATTTGAGTCATAGTTAACTCAACTCTCATTTAGAATCTAAGATTGAAATATTGGAATAATTTCGGTTGTAGTTCGCCCGGAGTTGGACCATGATAATTTCAGCCATGGTGATCTTGGCAACTCTAGTCTCTCGCTAGTAGTAAGATTTCAATTACAGTGAAGGCATATATAGGTTCTACGACTTCTTTGCTAATTTAATTGAGAAATTCTAAATTTTTCTTCCTTTCTAATTTCACGTGTATGATATTATTATTTATGATTGCGTCATTTCTTAAATTAATCCAATAGCTTTGTCTAATTGCGAATAATTTTTTTATCATGGAAGCATTTTCTTCCTCAACTTCATCACTCATTTTCATTACTCCAGAATCATTTTTTTCTTTATTATATTCTACGGGACTGAAACAGGAGCTGAGATTTCGTGCGGTAGCAAATCTGTCTCCGTCCCTTGCATTTGATTTCGCAAGCTAACCTTTGATCCGAATTTCAATTCCCTTTCCTCTTCATTTCTATACCCATTTTGCCGGGTATCTTTCACTACCGGCTCCTGCATTTTAATTGGATTTTCCTCCATCGTATATTTGATATGTGGTAATTTCGGTGACCACCAAATCTTTTTTTCCTAACTCATTTTCAAACTTTTTCTTTCTATCATATCGGTACCTATTATTCCTATCGATCTTGATTCAGGGACGAGTCCCAATAATAAAATTTTTTCAATATGACCTATTTTGATTGGGATAAATACATGTCTTATTATTTTTAACTTTTGGCCATTTGCGACCATTAACGTATCATTCATCGGTTTCTTAATTTCATAATCTAGATCTTTCACTGTTTCCAAAAATTTTCCACCATGTATGAGTGAGTTGCACCGGTGTCAGCTAACACTCTAAATTCATGATCTTAAAATTTTATCATTAAGTGACATCTTGTTTCGTCTGAATCATTCATGTCCGTGTCTAGATATTCTGGAGGAGTTTCGTTTTGTTGACTATTTTCCGCGTTTGATAGTAAACGTTCGCCTTTCCCTGATCTATAGTATACCAAAAATCGCGTTGAAAATGCCCTTTTTCCCACAATTGTTGCATGTAATTGATTCTCATGATCTATAATTCGAATTTTGGTTATCAAAAGTCGAATTCATGAAATCCTGTGCGCTTGGATTAAAATCACCTTTTTTATTATCCCTACTTTTCCTTTGATTTGAAGTTATTTTATTTTTATTCTGTCCTTGTTTATTGAATAAATTATCCTTTTTCTCTTCTGATTTGTAATTGTCCTTTCCCGCGTTATATAAAAGCGGTGGTAATGGTGGAAAATTTTGTGTTTGTCGTGTCTGTGTGTTTCCTGAAAGCTGATTAATGACATTTGATAATTGACCAGCTGGGTTCTGATTTCTACAATTATTACTATTTCGAAATCTTGGATTTCTTGGTTTTCTCGAGTTATTTGGAGACCCAAATTATCATTTTGAAATCCAGGATTTCCATTTTGGAATATTGGTTAAAATTGTTGTCTGTATTTCTGATTTTTATATCGTCGCCTGAAGTATCTTTGTTTTTGTTCCTCATTCGCATTCAGATTTTCTTTATCATGTTTACTTTGATTTTTTATGTTCGCTTTTTCTTTACTATTTTTCTCTATATTATCATTATCTTTATCTAAACTGCTTAATAGCTGACCTCTCATTTCTTACTTTGCTGATTCTGTTTCCCATTCTCGTCCTAAAATTTCTAATTCTGAAAATTTTAAAAAAGCATTTCTCGCAATATAAACTTTGTATTCTATCCTCGAATTCTCATATGTTTTTCTTAATTGCCATTCTAGGTTCGAAAGTGGTGACAACTTTTCAAATAAGCTCAATCTCTGTTATGAATGCGTAAATGTCCTGACCTTTCTTCTGATTACAAAATTTCATTTTATTTCTCATGATTTCCGAGTATCTTTCGTTTAAATATGCTTTTCTAAAATCGTCAATAAACTGTTCTAAATTTTGCCAATTGCTTCTATTAAACTGAAACCACCTTAACGCTTCTTCTTCAAAAACTGCATCTATGTTTTGCAAAATATCCACTTCGCTAATTTTGTATCCTCTTGTAAATCGTCATGAACTATTTAAAAAACAAGTAGAACTGTTTCCCGTATTTTTTTAAAAATTTGATTGTCCAGTTTGACATAATTTGGAACGGTGTTTGAATCATTCCAAAAGGAAATAAAGTCGCCGAAATTTTTTGTGAGTTATACTCTGTCCTATCTTCTCTTTCTACCCCAGTTATTGTTTCCCTATCTGTCATATTTCGGGTTTCTGCTTCGCAGTGAGGCGCATTTGATTTTCTTATAATTGATTGCCTTAGCACTGGTCTTGGAAACTTTGAGTATCTGTCCCCTTGACCGCTATGCCTACTGTTTATTAGTTTCGACCTTGCGCCCGCTAATGCGTGCCTGTGTTCATTCAACTCTCGAGACCAAAGCGTGTTGCCTATAGTAATCACAAATTATCTCAATTTCAATTAAAAGTCAATTAGGGTATGAAAATCATTTTGCCTCCAATCATCTGAACTTTTGTTGAATAACTTTCCGAACTTCCAGTCTGTCTCTTTGTTTCATTCCTGAGTTGTAATTTCCAGCTTGTTTAGTAAGTAATATTTAATGTCACATCTGGTGATGGTTTTCTCACTAGTTAATGAATTCAGAATCCTTTTGAAATAGCATCGGAAGAAAGGCTGCGTTTCAGGCATATTAAGCACGTCCTTTTCGAGATAACACTGAACTTCAGAATTGTAAGTATACTATCAAATGTGAATTGTTTAATTATGGTGTATTCAATTCCAAAACATTTGATTCAGATTGGCTTCCAAATTAACCAAAGGCTATAATTTCGGAAAGCCAAGGTTATATTATGTGAAAAATCGAAAATAGTATAAAGGGTGGCAGATCATAAGGAGGTAAGGGACAAAATGGCAATTTCACAGGAGAACAATTTTACAGAGTCGAATCAGGACAGCGATGAAAAATTAAATAGTAAATTTAAAAAGGAACTGTTAACTCCCTTTCGAAATGTTGGGTTGCTGAATACGGGGGAGAAATGTTTGATGAAAAAAAGTAATTCCGTTTCGACAAAATGAGGTTTCAATTTTGAGATTAGAATTCGATGACATCCGAAAAGTGGCTTCAAATCGTGATAAAAAATCCAATTTTCGAATGTTAACGAGAATAAAAACTTGCTACCGAAATATGAATATATTCAACACGGGGAAAAAATTTTGACCGAAAAAATTTATTCACTTCCGAGGAAACCAAATTTGAATGAGACGGTGTCGCAGTATGACAGACGCTTTTTCTCTTTTAGGCACTTATAGGTCATTGCAAATAATAACATTCTCTAATTTTCTTGGTGATACGCAGAGTGATTTCAATAAATATCTTTGCTATATAAAATAAAACATAGTTTCATGACAAAAAATCTTATTTTTAATGAATATGTAAATTGAACTTTGAGGTTAGGATTTTACTAGTACCCGGTTTCACAAGAAGGATGAATAAAATATACTTCAAATTGATTTTGTTACTCAAACGTAAAACATATAGACGATTCACCACTATTCTGATGTCTCTTTGTCACCTTTGCAATTTCACGTCCTACCTTTTCACCATAGCGTTTTGGTATCTTCAAAAACTTTTCTTCTTTCGCAGTTCGTGTTTCTAACTAAGTACAAACCGTTCTCGATGCGAGTCAAAGCAAACGACGCCAAACGACTTGGAGAAACTATGCAAAAAAAAATTTTGGTGGCAAAATGTCCCTTCATTCCGTATGAACTTCTACGCTTCATATATGAAGTGAAAAATTTTTTTAAATCTGGTACGTGGCGAGTGTTTTGGCTTTTCTGAATATGGCAAGGGAGCCGCAGCAACGGAAAGTTCTTTCCATTCACAAACCCTCTGTAGTTCTCTTTCAAATGCTGCTAACTTTTTGATAGATATAATTATAAGTCTAACAATAATTATAAAAATTCCTTGCCAAAAGTGGATAACTTAGTTTAACTTTGTCCATGGAAACAGTAACATTGCACAGTTCATAATTTGGTAAGACATAAGGTACCTCGTTCCATGGAATATTCACGTTGAATCCTTCACCAAGTCCGTCACCTACAACAGAATAGTTTCCTCTTTCTGAGTTAGGAAAAAAAGTACCGTTATCGTATCGATGGACAGATATGTATAAAACAGCTGGATCATCTTCGAAAATCTTTTGTGTTCCATTGCCGTGATGGACGTCCCAGTCCACAATTAAAATTCTGAAAAAAAAAATTCCATAAGAAATGGGCTATCCACTGGTAAAAAATAGTGGGTATTTCAACTGAAGTTTGCAGAAAATTAACCAGATTTTAAGTTTGAGGGGATCCACTAAAGATGCTCGACCAATCACGTGTCAGACTTAGCCTTCCGGTTATTACCGTCTTGAACACTAGGGCGGAGCGAATTTAGCCATTTTCGAAATAGCGAGCTGAATCACTCTCGATATCGTCGCATGAGAGTTAGGATACGCCATGTCCTTCGGCTGTCAAATTGAGAAAATGAGGTTCAAAGTTTTACTGACACTATACCCTATTTAGATCTTAAGAAATATCAAATTTATTATGGAACTTATAAATCATATGCAAGAAAGAATGCACTGGAGTGAATTATGATGAAATTAATGATTTAATTTAGCAGAAATCAAAAAAATATTTTGGATAGGGCACAATATGGACTTGAAAAATTTAACTTTTTTTGAGAGTTAGAATATGCCATGTCCAACGAACCTTTTAATGAAAGTATTTATAAAGTAAATTTTTATGGAAAAGTAACCGAAAAGGATTTTCCGCCCTGCTGAATTTTATTAAATATTTTATTAATACAAATTGTTAAGAAATTATCGACTTTGAAAATATGAAAAACCCTACTTTGAAGGTTATTTTAGAATTTGATGATGTTTTGAAATTATCACCTAACCCCAATAAATAATTCATAAAATGTACAGGTCGCCAAGTAATTTTAGGTAATCAATTCGTAAATTAAAGAAGATGATTAAAAACAAAATTTTTTTGCCCAGAATAGAGAATATCAATATAATTTTTAATTTGACCACCGTTTTTCTCCGTTTTATTCTAGTTTAAAAATCCGGTCCATGGACATAACACAATATAACCCTGAAATTGAATTAGTATCGACACTTTTAAGTATTAACTTTTATGATTTGTCAGCCGAATATCACAACAAAATGTATATTTTAGCATTCTTTGGCGCGCTCTAAATATGAAAATACTATCAATCAAAAATTTCAAAAAGTGAACATGGCGTACTCTTATTCTTATGCGACGATATGTTATGGAGGTCCATCCTGATTTCAGAACGCCCTAATAAAGCTCTCTACGACATCATCAGCAGTTTGCGCAATGCGTTTGAAAATTTGGAATTTCGATCAAAATGAGGTAATCTTTAATTTTCTGCATAGGCTCAAGATCCCCGCTGTATATTTCATTCAGGTCATAGTTCGAGAGGACTTTTGTGATTGGCGGTTCGTAAACCAGCTTTTGCGCATGCACGTCGCTTTCTGCGCCCTATTTTGCATGAAAAAAACAATGAAATTCATCAAGCTTGTGCAAACAGGTAATAAGTTCTTACCACTACTTTTTCAACTTCTCACTTATGGCTCAAGTTCTGTCCATCACCAAATTTCAATTTTATGAAAAGCACAATAAGAGTGTTGACGAGTAGCTACAGAAGTAGGCGGAAGTCCAGACAAAGGGGATTCCTTGACTGATTCACACGCTTGTTAAAAGACACAAATCTATAAATATTCAAAGTTCAGAGAATGGGACCTTATAGGGTAAGCGTACCAGTAGTCGGACGGACAAACAGCGTTACCCTCATATTTAAATCATTGTAGGCATCTATTTTGAACTTTTTTCTGCCAAGGATTCGCATTTTTGGACTTCCTAATTAGTTATAAAATTATTTTTGCTATCTACTTTCAAGTCAAATTCCTTTTAAAATGAGAAAAATATTTCCTGGAAAGAGTTAAATGAACACCGGTGGTCGGACGAGACTTTTAGTGGCCAGACAGCATGTCATCTAATAGTCGGACAGAATTTTTGTGTGGCAAAATTTTTTATCTAAAGCGAACAGATACAATAATACGGTACTTTGAAATACTAAAAGTGAGAATATTTCATCAAAAATGCGTTTTATATCTTAGCTCGGCTTATGCCCAACATTGGTTGACCCAGGGAAGCGAAGGGAAGATTGGTGGTATCTGTGTTCCACTCGAAGCTGCTTTACGCGGCTCCGGTGTGGGCCTCGGCAACCAACAACCAGGCCATCTCGAAAAAGCTATCTTCGGCGCAGAGAGGTGTTGTGCTGAGAGTCGTCTCAGCCTACCGAACTGCGTCGACGAGTGCCGTCCTGGTCCTGGTGAGCGTTCCGCCAATAGACCTATTGACGAGGGAAAGGCAGGAAGCCTTTCGTAAGCGTGGGGGGAGCACTGGGAGGTGGACTCACCGCCTAATCCCACATCTCTCCCCCTGTCCGCACAAGAAGCACGGAAAAATTGGCTTCTACCTGACGCTAGGAGCGCGTGTCCCCGGCCGCGGGCCTTCGGGCGCGCGGCCGGGGACACGGGCTTCCGGGGAACGGATGATGGAAGAGTCGCATACGCAACTATAATGAGGAACCCACTGCTCGTGAAGTTTTAAGCCGAAAGGCGGTTCCGCGAGCAGTATTATGGGTTCGGCAGAGGAGGTTTTTGGTTTTAGTTGGTATGCCAAGACCCGTCCTAGAAAACCCCAACACAAAGTTTTGAAAAGATTTCGCCCCTTTTACCTTCTCATAAAAAAAAATCAAGCATTCGGTTTTTTTTATTTGAAACAATAACTGTCTCTGAAAACAAGTAATTGATGAAATGTATTTCAAAAAAATGATGAATACGTTTCATTTATCTCCTGACATTAGTCGTCCGACTTGAGAATAAGCACTACCAAAATTACGCTTACGCTAGAGGTCGGACAGTGTCCGATCTCTGGGTGAATTGAAAAAATTCCCCATCCTAGGTGGGTTATATTAAAAATATTTTGAAAATAAATAAACTGGAACTGCCAAGTATTTTGAAAAGTTCAAGCTTCCCAAATTTAAAAAATGCAGCTATTTGAGTCAAAACTCAATTAAGGTTAAACTAATTTAAAGTAAAACTCAATTTCAAAAAAATGTTCTCTTTTCTGACACAGGAAACAGCACACGAACCAAAATGTCGATAAGGGCTAATAGGCTTTCTGAACAATATAAATACCGCAAAATTGATAAAAGCTCACATAATCATCTTTTGTTGTGTGTTACTAGAAGTATGCAGAATGCAAACATCTATTCACCATTCATAATTATAGTTTATTGTATTATTCTTGCAATAAGATATGCGAGACTTTTCAACCACTGATACATGTCCGGAGACAGGTATACTTGCCCTACAATGCTAAAATAGAGCGTTCCGCAGCGGCTACAACTTCATCGTGTATTGAATCAGGGTGATTAAAATTCGTCACAATATCTTGGAGTTTTTCTAAACAAATTAATAATTTTCATATCTTTCCGTGCCTAAAGAAAGTGAACGTAAGTATCATACACGCTGAATGTGTGAGCGAGAAGAACTGATTCTTCAAAAAAATTTTAAGAAACCAGAGGTTTGCAAGTGTTGTGAACTACAAAGTCAAGATTTAACACTTCATAGCTTATCACGTATGCGAGAATCTGGAAAAGTTCTGTGGTATGAATAGTAGCAGCAGTTTTTAATATGTTGAACTGAGAGACTCTGACGTGCTAATTGTTCAGACTGCTATAAAACAGTCTTATCATAATGAGTGTGTTGTAGTCGGGCAAGATGTCAAGCTTCTTGATTCAATAATTGCTTTCTCTAAGCTGTCTATTTGCTTAGCAAAACTTCAAGATTTTATGTCGACTTTCCATAATCCTGGCTCAATACATTTTTGCGTTGTATTAGGCCCCATTCTCTGAATTTTGTTTGAATAATTATAGACTTGTGTGTTTTAACAAACGTGTAAGGCAAATGATTCATTCCTTTTGTCTGGTCTTCCACCTACTTCTGTTTCTACTGGTCAACACTCTCATCGTGTTTTTTTTCTAAATTCAAATGTGGCAAGGGTTAGAACTTGAGCCATAAGTGAGGGGTTGGAAGAAAAGTGATAAGATCTTATTATCCGTTTACACAACCTACGCACTAACTTCAGCAAGTTTTATAAATCCTATTCTTTGTTCATGCGAAATGGGGTGCTGAAAGCGACGTGCATGCAAAAAAGCTGGTTTACGATATTCAATCGTGTGCCTCAACTGCCAAGAACATTGTAAAAACAAAGCCGATTTGATTAAAAATTGCTAATCCGGGGTTCTTCAGATCGCAGATTACAAATAAGAAATAAACATTTCAATATTCGAAAGGGCGGAACAAATATGACAGATTAAAATCGTAAAACAAAACCGACTTAACTAAACATTGCTACTCGCGGGTTTTTCGGGATGCTGATTTATAATTCAAAGTCCAAATCCATAAATGTGGCGTTACAGCGGTACTTAAGCAGTATTTTCTCTTAAGATTGCGCGACTTTTATAATTTGGCAGCACATATATTTGTCGTCATAATTTTTTCTTCAAAACAAGATTCAATTATTTGACAAATCTTGAAAAGTTCAAACAAAAACGGAGAAAAGTAAAATACAACCACCATGAAGATCCGTAAAGTGAATTAATTTAGCGCTTAGATCATTAAGTATTAGATGAAAGCAGTAGAAGAAATCTGAAACAATATAACATTGTAATTAGTAATTCAAGAAATCACAAAATTGTAATTACAGGTATATTAGCACGATACGTGTTCGAAGAATTAACAACTTCAAATCGTAGAAGTAGAAATTTTTAGTCAAATCGGTTCTGTTATACAATTTTGAGGCGCCGTATTGTAACCGCAATTTTGAATTTTCGAATTTTGATTTTGGATATTAAATCAGAGACCCGGAAACCGCCGAGGTGCCCTTTTTCGTCAAATCTGTTTTTTTTAGAACTGAACTCTGCCATATTGGATCCGCCATTTCGGATTTTGACCTACATTAATTTACATGTCAGACACGGATTGAGTATGCAAAAATCTATATTAAAACATGTGTAGCACATAAATTGTAAAATCTAGGCGTCCGTGGTATTCAATAAACGATTTTGTTGGACAAGAAAGCGGTAACTACCTTTGGGATTTGGCCCCCCCAATTTGCATTTGTTTCCAATGTATCTAAATGGAAAACAATCGCGAATCAAGTGAGAAATCCTAAATGTAGTTACCGCTTTCTTGTTTCGCACGACAGTATTTTCCTAATTTGCACAGGTCATCGAACCTATATATGCAATTTACAATGTGGAATTCGTAGATTATTTTAGTATTAACTTTTATTTCTTTGTACCAAAAAGACCAAATAATATAGAATTGAATAATAAAAATACAATTCATCCGAGTCACTAGTCCACTACTTCATGAATGCAATAGAAAATTTCGATAAAAATGAGTGAAGATACCGATGGCAGTAATACTGGGATACCCCGAGAAGTTCTTAAAAATTATTGAATTTGCTATCCGAGCAATCGAAAGAAAAATACGCTGCAAAGCGTAGAAACAATTTATGAGGTGGAAAAATATAAAAATAAACATAAATAAATTAAAGCCAGAATTTATTTTATTAACGGAAACGTGTCTCAATTCGGAGATTACGGTCACGACAGTTGAAATACCAAGATAGGGTACGTGAAGTTTAGGCGCTGCCGTTTGGACGCGGGACGTTTAGGCATCGAGACATTTAGCCGCCGGACATTTAGGCGCTGGACTCTTAGGCACGGGACGTTTAGCCGCCAGATCGGCGAAATGGCTTGAGATCGAATAAATTGAATCTTTACAGTTCACTGTTTCATGTTATCCCGCACCGACTCATCATTGGCGGCTGATGGCGGAGTGAGGCATGGCTTACTGGTACTAGTCGTTGAGGTCAGAGTAGTAGGGGTGTGACTTAAAGTATTTCAGTGACTAGTCACCGGGCTGCTTTCCAACCCCCCTTGAGACGTTGGAAAGGGAAAGTTATGCATCCTACATTATTTCTGTGACCAGTCACCGGGGTGCTTTCCCGCCCCCACGAGACGCTGAAAAGGGGAAGGTATGTGGCCTACATTATTTCTGTGAAAAAAACTCGGCGCCTAAAAGTCCCGGCGGCTAAACGGCTACGCACCTAAACGACCTGGCGACTAAACGTTCTGGCGCCTAAACGTCCCACGTCCAAAATGGCGGCGTCCAAACGGCCGCACCTAGACGGCGGCGCCTAAAAGTCATGCTCCGACCAGGCTACGCAGTATACATAAAGGATCGTCAAAGTAGAAGAGGAGGAGGAGTTGCAATTTACATCAGTGATTTCATTTGTGGGATTATATCGAAAGTAGCTCGGGACAATGAATTGAATAATATGGTGGATCAGTCTTGTGAGGCACTATGACTGCATGTCACACTACGAAGTATGACTTTTCTCATAGGTTGCCTGTATAGGCCACCTCATTCCACAGGTGAGACGGGCAATAAGCAGATGAAAATAAAGAATGTATGATTAGCAGCGAATCGGGAGAATATGCTCCTCTTCGGGGAATTCAAGTTTCCATCCTCAGATTGGCCGCTTACATTATCTACTGGGCTACCAACTACTGATCAGTTGTTTGCAGAAATGATAATTGATAGCATTCCCTTTTTTGCGAATGAAGAGAATATGATTACAGGTATTGATGATATGCCACCAATATACCAAACAGTGATCACGTCCACACCCTATCAAATGTCCAGGTTTACCTGGAGATGGATAAGCGAGCGAACAAGGAGCCGGAGAGAACAGAATATCAAAGAGCGAATATGACCGGAATTTACTCAAGTTTTATATTTACTCAAGTTTTGGAAGTCTCCAATGAACAGACGGTAGGTGGGAAATGTAGTACATTACAAGAGCTCTATGGTAGTCAGGATGGAGCCTAGTCAGTTAAAGATTATGAGGTCTGAAGGTGACTGTCGAACAAGCTTACGGGAAAGATTCGGGTTGCTAGAAGATAGTTCGAGAAAAATTTAGAGAACTCTGAAGCCAAGTTTTTTTACGGGTACTTACGTTCTAGCCTGGCTTCCAAGATGAGTACCCCAAGTTCAATAAAAGCTGGGCTAACGGCTTGACATATGATCTATAGAAAATTCCGAACGTGGTGGCAGATCAGTACAGGAAGACTTATGTAGGAGAACCGAACGGGCTTGTCCCTAGTGGAAAAGCAAACCAAGGGTAGAGGACTCTTTGTCTGAGGTGCAGTTTACAGTTCAGCAAGTTGAAGCAGTGGTCAGGTACCTGAATCCAGACACTGCTACAGACTCGAACATTGAAGTCCTACACAGCGGCAGTGGCGCCATTGATGGCATACAGAATGTCAAAATCGTTTGAGAAAGGAAAGCTGTTAGCTGAATGGAAAACTGTTACAGTCACGCCCAAAAATAAAAATGGTGATAAAACTGAACCGAAGAGCTATAGACCAGTCTCGTTGACATCAGCAGTCAAGAAAATGTTACTTATGTAGCTGTGGAATGAAACACATCATTTCCGAAATACTTTTTTGCGCTGAATTCGAATCTGAGCTCTATTTTTCAATCTCAGATCAAAAAAGTAATTTATTTTTGCACTTACTCTCCTTGACATAAAGTGAGAAAAAGAATGGGGTAAAATGTGAACAAGAAAACGAAACTTTTTTTAGCCTTTTAGAAAGTTCATAAAACACTAACCGGAGGACAAAAAATTTCGAGAAATGGCAAGAATAGAAGCTTGCACCTTCATTTTTGACCCTCACTGAAAGAAAAAAACCTGACCGCCGCACAGGAACATTCTCATTGCGCGCAGCTCGCAAGTTTCAGCGCGCTTATGGCGCACGTCTGTCATATCTCGCGTTTCGCAATCGATAATTTATTCACCTTTCCCTACGCGCTCGGTCTTTACACTTCACCCACATTTTTGCACAAAACTTTCAAAATCAATGGTCAAACCACTGAAAATTATAATTTGGTGATTATGAATTCCCTTTTGTTAAAGCTCCTTCGGCTTTAACAAATACATTTTCGTCACGTGTCTCGCGCTTCGCCCTCGATTAAAGTATGTCCAAAACGCAAAAAATATGTTGAACTCGGTCACACTCAAAATTCTCACGGCAGTTCTTCATTCTTCTTTGCCCCGACAAGAAGTTTGAAGGAAAAGCAGTTCCCTGCTTTTTCCTTGCCGGTCCGTGGTTCGGCCTCGTGTTTCGAGTGTTTCTTCTCTTCGCGCCAATGTTCTTCTTCTTTCAACGTAACGGTGACGGGACAGAACTAAATACGAGACGGACGTAGACATTGAAAGAGAATCTTTGCCGATAAGTAACCGATTATTATTATGTTAAAAATGTTGTTCGTTTATGCCGAACCTATCCCCAAGGGTGGTAAGCTAACTGCAAGCATGACATCTTCAGTCAGAAGAGAGAAAAGCAACGATCTCACAGGATAAAAAAAACAATTCTTCGATACATCATAAGAATTGGCATTTTGAACCTCCGGGCTACCTAGAAGAAAATAAGAACAAATTCATTGAACAATTATTTTCTCTTAGCGGGTCGTAACACCGAAAAATAGTTTAAAATATTTTCTAGATCTTTTTGAGATGAACAATTTTTCTTAATAAGATTTCATCGTACCTTGTATAATTTGGCCAGAAAATGAAAATTTTATTTTCTTATAATATTTTTGACAATTAACAAAAAAACTATGAGTCTTATTTAAAAAGTGGTCTCAAGTAAATTTGTAGATCCTTTTGAGACGAACAATTATGGTTCTTAACATTTTCTTTTGTATCTCGTACAGTTTTGCTGGAAAATGGAATTTTTCATTTTTTAAATAGCATGTTCCTTGAATGAACCCAGAATCGCTGGTCAAAAGTGTCTGGGTAACCACCTCGTCCATTCTTTTCAGGCCTTAAAACAGCCTACGAAACGGCAATCCCATCGGATAATTCCTTTGAAAGGTATCGTGCTTACAGACGACAACGACAACGACGGCAGAGACACCGAAGTAAAATCCATTGTTTATCAATCAGTAAGTCCAAAAACGTCGAGCTTTGATGACATCCGCGAAAATGCTTTTTAGTGGAGTATTTACCGACAACTCTACAGTTACGTAATATTTTCTACATTCTCATCTCAATGAAAAGGTATTTGTTTTATGTGAAAATCGACTTTCGCGGATTTCATCAACTCTCGACGTTTTCGGTCTCACTGATTGAAAAAAATGGATTTTACTTCAGTGTCTGTCTGTCGTCGTCGTCGTTCTTGTCGTCGTCGTCTGTGAACACGATAACTTTCGAGGAAATTGCGCGATTGGATTGCCCTTGGGCACACTGCTTTAAGGCCTAAAAAGAGAGGACGAGTTCGTAAACCAGCCATTTTGACCAACGGGTCTGGTTTTATTCATCGAAAATGCTTCTTGAAAAATAGAAAATTCCATTTTCCAGCCAAGCTGTCGGAAATATGAAAAAATGTTGGAAAGCAAAGTTGTTAACCTCAAAAATAACCACAAATTTACTTCAGACCATTTTTTGATAAGTCGCATGGTTTTTGTTTTAATCGTGAAAAATGTTATTGAAAAATAAGAATTCCACTTTTCGGCCAAATCATGCAAGATAAGATGAAATCTTGAGAAAACAAATTATTTATTTCATAAGGATCTACAAAATTTCTTGAAACCATTTTTCGATAAGACGCTTAGTTTCTGGTTTAATTGTGAACAATGTTATTAAAAATAAAAAATACCACTTTCCACCAAAACTGTGCGAGATACGCTAAGTAACTATATTGTCTATCTGGAAAAGATCTACAAATTTGCTTCAGACTATTTTTTGACAAGATGAATAGTTTTCGTTTTAATCGTGAAAAATATCATTGGAAATAACAAATTCAGATTTATATAAAAAAGACACAAGATACAATACAATTTTCGACGGAAAAAGTTTTCGCCTGCATCAGAAGTTTCGAAACGCGGTCCAGAAATTAATATACCATAAACTTAGTATAATAGAGTTCAACATAATGTAGAACATTTTGCGATTTGGAGAAACACTTTAATCGAGTGCGAAGCGCGAGACACATGCTGTGAATGTATTCGTTAAAGCCGTAGCACCTTTAACGAATAGAATTCAAAATCACCAAATTACAGTTGTCAGTAGTTTGACTTTAATTTCAAAAAGTCTGTGCAAAGATGTAAAGGAAGTACAAAGACCAAGCGCGTAGCGTGAGGTAAACATACTATTTACTACTTTTTTAGTGTTTTTTCTTCGTTTTTTGCGATAATCTCGAGAACTCTTAGGACTATTGGGAAATAGAAGTGGTTGTTGGATTCATCGTTAAAAAACGTATCGCAATCAAGTCACATATGTTAAAGAAATGATCTACAACATTTTGCAATTTGATTTGCGATCAGATCAGATCACTTATCTCCCACATTACCTAGGCAGCTAAACAACGAACCTTGACGCTGGGAATTCAAGGATGCCTGATCGAATAGATATTTTGCAGTGTGGGATGCGATGTTTACTCGGACATGTACGAGGTCTTAAGTGGTGTTCCGCAAGAATCGGTTCTGGGTTCAATTCTTATCGTAATATAGGTAGCGGATATCTTGAAAGATTTGAAGGCGGAGGGTAGACTTTTTGCAGACGTTACCAAGACTTTTGGTGCATCTTCTTTATCAGGGAATATACAAGATGATTTGAACGGATTTGTTGAGTTGATGAAAATACGGCTCTTAAGGTCCTTGGTCCGGAAAAATGAGGTGAAACAGGCCGATTATGATCGAGATTTTCAGAATAAATAAAGTTTCCCGGCAAACATGCCGGGTCCGCAAGACACCTTGTAGTTTTCCCAAGGGCGCTTGAACCCAAACAGATAATTTGACTCCCGAAATTACTTCAACACAGTGTGCGACTAAGGATAATTACCAAAACGAATTACAAACAATAAAAAGATTCATAAACACGCCACTCACCTAGCACATTTGGTAAGTGAAGTTAGTGCTGTCTGCCACCTCGCAGTCGATACATCGCGTCGATCAGTCCATCTCAAATTTAAATTTCAAATGGCCTTTTCTAATGAATATTGATTTTAAAAAAATTATGTCTCATAAACAGAGGTTCACAAACCTAAATATTGACAAATCCCCTCATCCCAATTAACATAATGATACATTTTCACAAAACTAAAAAACTACTGGTACAGCACCACTGCAGAAGATGTTATATTATTTTGTAACAAAATTCAAGAATAGCTTGGGAGTCTAAACAACATATTAGCAAGGATTCCTCTGAAGGTCTATCTGAATAGCCCTTGCTTGATAATAAATATACAAATCACTGAAAAATCAAGTCTTTAGTGGTCCATTGTAAAATTCGTTATGATTTTCTCAAGCGAAATTATACAATAATTTCAAAGTTGCCCGATATGTTTTTTCAACGAGGTTAATGCAAGAAGGGATAAGATTCTAACACACACGAAAAATCACTCTCATAGGGAAAATTGTCTGAATTTAATTACAAGGACTTCAGAAATATTTTTCATTCTTGCACTTGGACAATTCGAAAAAATTCGGGGATATCATACTAGTTCTATCATCCGACTTTTTAATCGAGTCAATGCAATAAGGGATAAAGTGACTAAGAAAATGCATTCAAATTCCATTGGATTAAACACGTGTCATTGGCCAATTACCTGCAATTTGACCAAATATTTTCATTTCTCAGGCTCAAAACAATTTTTTGAGACCAACCCAGATACTGGATTTCAATGCTGCTGGGACTTGAGAACATCATTTGAATTCCATTACAGCAAAGCATGTGTCTGTGGCCCAATGCCAGCAATTTGACAAAATATTTTCGTTTCCACGACTAGAAGCAATTTTTTGGGACCAACCCCGATACTAGATTTCAATGCTACTGGGACTTGGAAAATTCAGTGGCCCAGTGCCAGAAATTTGAAAAAATATTTTCAATTCTCAGACTTGAAACAATTTTTTCGCGACCAACCCCGATACTAGATTTCTATGCTACTGGGATTTTGGAAATTTATTTAAATACCATTACAGTAAAACGTGTGTCATTGTCAATATTTTGTTAAATTTCTGGTGCTGGCCTAATGACACACGTTTCACTGTAATAGAGTTTAACTAGATTTGCCAAGTCACTTTTTCTCAGGGAATAAAACGAAACCAAACCCGAATAAAATCAGCTATTTAAATGTTTAAAAATTAAGAACAAGACATTGAAGCGAACGTTTGAATACATGACTAATGTGTTTCCTTCCTCTCTTCAATTTTCTTCCCGACCGCAACCCAACCGCAACCCGAACTGATCAAACAAAAAGACCTGGTACATGAAGGATTCCTAATGCGTTCACTAACGGTACTTTCATTTGTTTATTGATTATTTACAAACTTTACTGCGTTCCTTCCGAAAGTGAAAAAAAACTGCATCGTGAACCGTTCGAAATCCCGTAGAACGCAAAAAAAAGAAAGCGGTTTCCTTCTTACTGAACGATGTGAAAATAGATTGTTTCCATCGGGTGCCAAAAGCAACTGAAACCGAACCCCTATTTCGTTACATTCCGAGCTTTATACCTTATCACCTTGACTCGGAAAAAAAAAACAGGTGGACACAGTGACATTAAAGGTAATGGGATCTCAAACAGGCTAGCAGAACTAGCAGTAAAGGAGAACTTCACTGGTCCCGAAACAGTCGTAGGCATCTCCAGTAGGTTGGCCACGGGAGAAATTAACAGTTGTCTGACCGAGAAACATCACAAAGAGTGTAATAAGGCCACTGGCTGCAGACTGGCCAAAACAATTACGGGTTAAAATTTGAACTTTGAACGAGCTGCGGAATTACGCAAGCTCAGTAGGAATAGAGTCAAAGTCCTAACAGGGCATGGGAACCTCGACTCTCACAGACACAAAATAGGGCTCGCAGATAGCCCCTCTGTCGCCCGTGCGGAAAGGATGACGAGACTGCAATTCACATCCTTTCTCACTGCCCCGCAATTGCGGGGAAGCGTCTAGCACTCGCGGACAGCAACTGCATCAGTGAGTCAGACATATCGGCCAAGGGCGTGGCTGTGGTCCTCTTCGTGTGGAGAGGGCTTTGGGGTCAAGCATAGGCCTACAAGGGAACGCAACGGGATTACCCAAGTGTCAGGGGCTCTTTTGCTCTGAACCCTGAAAATAATGATAGAAGTACAGGAATGAAAAGGATTCTCAAAGTCCCTGTAATAAAATTTGAACAATTTTTCCTGTGAGTGATTTTTTTGTTTGTGAAGGAACCTTATCCCCTTTTGCATTAACCTTATTAAAAACAAAAAAATTGAGTGAGCTTTAAAATTATTGTAGACTACATTATGTTGGCCCACCTTCCACCCGCAGGTACTCATGACCCGGTACTTCGTTATCAAACACGGTCGCGAAACGCGGCAAGTGCTCAGTAGATTCGCTGATGTCAGTCGCTGTTTTGAAACTCTATATTCTGCTTGCGCATTCGTCATGATTCGCGACTAATACACACTGGAGAGACCGTCTATAGGGATCCAACAATCACACAGGAGAACCCATCTATAGGGATCCACCACTCAAGCCGGAGAGCCCGTTTATAGGGATCTAATATTTATGCTGGAGAGCCCGTTTATATGAATTTGACATTCATACAAACGATAGTTTCAATACCAACGACTGAGACCAACGATTCAAAATTTAATTAATTTAATGGACGGGATATAAACACACAACTTCACACACGTACACGGACACACACATATACTAAATAAAGAAAATTCAAAAATTGAAATATCAAAAGTTCAAAGGTAAAGAATTATAAATGTGATTATAATAGTCATTCACCGTGTACGCGAGATGGCCACAAAAGGCGACTTTAGCTGGTATCATTGTTTATGCCCAGAAAACTCCGGACGATGCGGCACGCGTTCAGCAATATCGCCTTCTGGATTAGATGTAGTGAATTTTGGACTCCCAGTTCTTCCAAGATTTGGACGCACCTCGCGTGAACGTTACCAGTAGAGGAGATCACGACCGGGTGGATAGTGATTTTCTTCACCCTCCACACGGTCCGGATCTCCTGCTTCAGCTCCGAATATTTCTGGATCTTTTTAATGTATCGGAGTCTAATGTTACTGTTTAGGGAAACGCTTACGTCTATAATTTTCACATGCTGAGCACGTTTATCTAACTAGAGGACATCTGGACGATTGTGCCCGACTAGGTGGTCAGTCAGAATAGTCCTGTCCGAGTAAAGGAGATGGTGTTCATTCCCCAATGCTTGAACTGGTCTATATTTATAGTGAGGCTCAAATCTCTCTAGTAAGCCATTGTTCAGGGCAATTCTTTGTTGAATGATCCCAGCAGTATCATTATGTCTGCGCGTGTATTCTTGCGAAGCAACTATCGTAGAGCCATCAATGATGTGTTCGATGTTCTCATTGGGATCTCCACAAAGGCGGCATCTGTCAACCACTGCCACCATACTGAGGACATGTTTTTGGTAATTCCTTGTCTGGATTACCCTGTCCTGGATGGCAATGACAAATACTTTTGTCCTCGGAAAGAGTTCTCTCCGCCTTAACCAGAGGTTTGAAGTATAATTATCCACGCAAGGAAGATCTAATGTTTGGGGGTATTGTTTGTGCGACTGTTTACCCCGCCGATGAGCAACTAGTTGCTCGGCGTTGAAGTGACCGATGTTCTGGAAATCAACAGCTGCAAGTTTTAAGAGGGTATACAGGTCAACTCTACAGATGTAGTCGTAGAGCACGATATTAGTCCTGTTCTGG
>JAUMHM010111182.1:0-21424 GCA_032362435.1 Melikaiella ostensackeni | reverse complement strand
TTTAGACGTGCAAACTTTTATCTTAACATTTTTTCGTATCTGTCATTGTTTGTGAGAAAAAGCTTTCTTACAAGACATTTTCCTTTTTGAGAAAATCGACTTTTAATTTTCTCAGAACAAGCGCCTCTATTTTAATAAATTTTGAACCTTTTCCACATTTTCGGTTGGATTACTAAAAAAGAAAGTAGGCGCTATTAGAATCAGAAGGAAAATGATGATTATCTCAATTAGGTCAAAAGTTATAAAAGATTCAAAAATCGAGTTTTTTGAAAAATAAAGCACAAAATTCAAATCTTATTTATTTTCGTCTTCGAGAGATTCTGCAACTTCAAGTGTAGTACCTTGTCTGATTTGAAATGGATTCGATCAATAGTTATTACTTTATAATTTAATGTGCACAATAAGAGTGCAAAAATATTCATAAGTTCTGAATATATCACTGTTTTAAGTGATAAAACTTACATTTTATTTCTTACAACCTTGAAAAGCTGGAAATGTCAGGGAATTTTGTTGGTTTGTTTTAAAAACTGTAATATTTAATTCAATAACGATGCTTTCCATTTGTAAAATAAAAGTTATCATCCTGTACTGGATTTCTTTTCATATACTTATTTAAATCAAACTGTTCTTTAGCATTTACATTAATCTCAGAAAAAAATATTTTATTGAAAATATTAATATGTTAAATATGCTCTGGCTTTTAAGTAAATATGAAAATGATTTAAAAAATGAGGGAGCTGATGTTTCTCTTAGGCTCAAGAGGGTTACAGTCCAATATGTCAAATGCATTTTTCTTTAAGAGTTGTATTTTTTTAGTAGTTATTATAATATTCCTAAAAGTTTGTACTATGAAGAAATTTGTTGACCTTCTATAAAGTTACTTTCATAAATTAAGGAACATCGTTATTAAACTTTTTATATAAAAAGTATACCGTTCCTACACAGTTGTACATTTATAAGGACGGAGAAAAACATTATTCATAATTAACTCGCGTAATTGTTGCATACTTATTATAATACATTTTCCAACAAAAAAAAACTCCAAAACTATCGCTTCATCTGAAAAAAATATACTTGCAAATTAATTCTGTCACTTTCTGTAATTATAGGTATGTGAAGTCGCTGCGTAAATTTTGAAGCAATCTTTCAGTTCAGTTCATAAGTTTCTGTAACCAAACTTTTCATGCGAATTTTTGTGGCGTTAATAGGTTATTTTCCTTTTGACGATGATCTTACCGAATAATTATATATATATATATATATATATAAATGACAGATAAATATAAATATTCAATTAGGTCCGGGGCACCTGAAATTTTTGACCCAGTGCTATTAGTTTCTCACAAGTTGTGATACGTTCACTCGTTTAGTATATAAGAGCAGAAAGAATCATAAGTCTCAGCGAAATTCGTGCGATTTATAGTTATAAGATAGGTTATATACGCGTATAGGTATTAGTATAGAATTCGTAAACAAACCCACTGTAGCCAGCGAGCGACACATGCACACAAAGAAGTATTTGTAGCTATGTTCATACACTTCCCTCTGTCTTTCTTTTTGCCATGCGCCAGCGTGAAACAAAAGATCACGTGACCCCCATTTTTCGTATAATGGTTTAGAAAGATTGCAAAGCGTTTTTACCGAAATGTACAACATTTTATTTCGCTTCTTTCAAAGCACTACACTAATTTTCATTATTCGAATCAATTAGAAAATTTAATTCAGCGATTTAGAAATACTGTAACTTTTTGTATGTAAGAGTCTGATATTCTTACGATTTATTCCAATAAGAGATATCAGTCTGTATTTTCATAATTTTTATTTTTATTTTCTAACCGTACCTCGATTATCCATAAATTCGTATATTTTATTTCAATTATGGATATGCGATAAAAGAAATATTAATACCAGGAATCTCTCTGTGTATGTGTGGGTTACTGGAATTTGCTAGTATGTGTTTTTAGATTATTATTCACAATAATATTTATTTCGCAATGACGTGCTCATCTTCCGGTGTTCTGTGAGTTGTCCTTCTCAATTTTCTTCTTCCGCTAAGGCAAAAGATGGTCATATAAATGGATAGCTAAGAATGTACGAGTACAGAATAATGTTTCTCATTTTATTCTGGCGTTATTTAGAGGCTTCTGTCATCTTTTTTCCTTATTTTTAATTACCCGACATATAAGGATTTTAAATTATGAAAAATCATAAATATAAATCAAAAAGTTTCAGATCTCTGGCAAGTTGGTGAGTCTGATAATTTCAATATTTTCTGCGTCGGAATTTTGCGCATCTGTACGATAAAATTTAGCGTGGAATAGGATTGAGTACCTGTAAAAACTGTATGTGTACAAAAAATTGTTTCTTGATATCTTCCGGCGTTATTAAAAAGCTCGAGAAATATATTTGTTTATTTTCACATTTTTTGACATACAGGTATTCAAAAATATCAAAAATGATAAATATGTGTACAAAAATTCACAACGTCCACTAAAGGCGTGAGTCGAAAATTTCTACTTTGGAATTTAGCGCACCTTTACGATAAAATTTAGTGCACAATTATAATATGTATCTGCAAAAAAAGGACAAGTACTGAAAATATTTCTAAATCTCTTTGGGCGTCATTAAAAAGTATTGATAATCTCTTTTCACATCAACATCATTTGACATACAAAAATTCAATAATATAAAAAAATTATGAATTTGTATTTGAAAAATACGTAATCTCTACCGACTGCGTGAGTTTCATGATTTTCAAAATTGTTACATCTAGCTATGCCTACCAGAAAATGTTTTTCGACTTCTCCCGACGTACACTGAAATTCCAATATGGGTCCAAATTTTGTTCTTGCCTGAAATGGCCTTGGACATATAGTATAGCCGACCGACTCAATTATCAACAATCAGGGCCGCATGAACCCTTTCTATGTAATACTCCTTCGCAGTAAAAAACTATCCATTAAATTTCTTTCAATATTTGTTTAGTTTGGCGGATAAACGCTGCCTCTTGTTTTCCTGCGATATTTCTGTAACACATAACGTAAACACTGCAAGCGAATAAAGCGAAGTGCGGACCGTGCGAAGTGACGAAATTTTGCGCTTGTGATACAGCCAGCTTTGTTAGTGCGATGCTGGACGAGTTTGCTGGATTTAAAGTGCACGTTCTCTGTACACCTTCGTCCCCTGGTCCTGGAAGGAAATTCTCGGAATGACATACTGCAGACTGACCTATTAGAGACTTTCAGTGTAATTGAACTTATTGAGTGGAACATTTGTATTCTTCCTTACATTATTTGATATACAAAATTTCAAAAATATAAAAAATTTCAAAACTTGTTTTTAAAAAATTTACAGTCTCCACCGCAGTCGTGAGTTTGATAATTTTTTTTTATCTCTGCCTTGTAGCTTTATGTATTTTTCCTTTAAAATTTAGTGCGGAGAATGAGATAATGACTTATATATATACTCTGCTCAAAAGACTGCACATTCATCAGTACAGAAGTTACATAAGATGAAGATTTCTTTTCTTACTCTGTTCTTCGTTCTAGAGGTTTTTCTTGATTCCGTAGGTAAATATAATAATATAATATTATTTCTCTATATATACTATATATATATGAGGCGAGGGCCTCTAAAGCCTTCTACCTGAACTGGCCCAAGAACCAAAACCAGTCCTAAGTCCAATACAAAAATTGTCGGTAATATCCGGTAACTTTAGCCGTAATTTATGGTAACTCAGCATTAATTACTGAAAATTTCTGAATTATTCTTTTGGTTCGGTTCTGGTTTTCGGGTTCCTGACCGGCTTGGATTTTCGGATCGTGTCGTGTTTTCCTCTTTTTCGGGCCGGGTTGCGAACCCGAAACCCGACCTGACCCAAAGTCATTTTGCACACCATTAGCAATATTTTAAAACTTGTGAAAAATAAAGGCCGATATAGTGATGATGAGCTTTTAGAACTGAAACTGGAAAAAATGTATGAAACATATAATTTTAAACTTTTAAATAGGAGAAACTCTATAATAAAATTCAAATTCAAAATATAAAATCTCCGATTCATTGCAATTACATTCGAATTTTGAATTTCTTGATATGGTAGTTGTAAATTGTTTGCAATGAATACTGCTTCTTTCAAAGTAAATGAATGCTGTGTAAAGTAAAAATTGGAATGTTCGAAATTTGTAAAACTGCGTTCTTTAGAAAAGACCATTTATCGTTATCCTCATGGGTCTGCCGGTTTGTGTCTTCCGAAAATTTTTATTTTTACTTTGCAATACTTTTTTTTGCTTAAACACTGGAGAAAAATTTTCGAACCGATATAAATGTGTATTACACATCTTGTTACTCTTGTTTCCATATCAATGAATGTCGAAATTTTGAGCATGTTTTCAGTCGAGAACGTCGCATGAGATGAGTTACGTCATTCGCTGTGAATTCGGTGAGATTTCTAATTGTCATCGATCTCGTTAATGGCGGTTCCGAAATTTCGCTCTTCTTCCAGTCGATAAATTCAGTGTAGTCTTTTCTATCAAAATTCAACGACGAAACCTCAGATTTTCTGAAGTTTCATTTTCGAGTTAACTGTTTTGCAGAAATTATTCGAGACACTGCGAGCTTGCGGATTTTTTGCCATTCATCACATAGCATAGCGAAAAGAAGATTTTCTGGGTGAGCAAAGTTGGAATTATTTTGTATTACTTTTTGAATACATTCAGCAAGATCTTCCTGCACGTACGCACTCAAAGAAATGCTTTTCCAAAGATGTTTCAGGGCATCTTCAATAGATAGTTGACACATAATTTCGAACCACATTGGGACATATACTCTTATAATAAATTGAACTAAAACTCTGAACACAAATGATGGATTCTTGGTCCCAATATAAGTTCGAAGAGTTCTACTCATCCTAGTCAACCGTCTGGCGTGCGATAATTTTCCTGGACTTTCTCGAGCAAGATCTTCAGAACACCCTCCTCACTTAATAGCATTCTATATATCTAGCAGGTATTCTCGATCAGAACTAAGATCACGGGTGTCAAATACAGGAGACTGAGGGCTGGTGACAGCACCAAAGTTTACAACTGCAAGTTCTCCACAAGAAGCTAAGCTTTTCCGATTGGACCAGAAGTTCCTCCATCAAGTTTCATAAACAATTCTTCGAATGGCAGTTTATTACCATGAGGCTTACAGATACTCAATTGTAGCGGTTTACTTAATTCCAATTCTAGCAATCGAACTATACCTGCGTGTTTACCAGTGTTTGTAGGATAGCCATCATAACCCACATAATCTGGATTAGAGGTATCATTTTCTTTGTCAAAGAAAAACTGGAGGATATCATGTGTAATCGTTTTTGCATCTGAAGAAGGTGAGGATATGTGTCCTGAGTAAGTACACTCTGAAGGAGAGAAGCATATTCTCAAATAAGTACGTTCTTGAAGGAGAAAAGTTTGTTTTTCTCATTTTGTTGTTCGCCGTGTAATTCCTCTACTTGTTGCATCTATTACTGTTTCGTCTGTTCTGTCATCGAAGCAAAAAGCCTTTATTTTTTAAGCCAACGAGAGCTGCTCTTTCTGAAGTTGATGACGAGTTTTTGTTCTGTCCCGATGCAGTTCGTTCTTGTCAGAAACTAAACCTTTCACTTCCAGAATGTACTTACTCACGTCGCGTGAAATTGCTAAAGCCAGTAAAGCAGCAGACCTGTATCCGATGTCGTATCTGTCACAGACTTTTGGAAATGTTGGCCAGTTTAGTCTCGTCTGATCTAAAAATTTAGTCCAATAAGGGACCCAGGCATCCTGAACCGCTTCTTCGGCGGGCTGGTAATCGTCTTTCACATTGTCATCCGTAACCGAGCCACAGTAAGAACTTTCACCTACTGATGCTTTCTTTAGATGACTTCTTCACTTTGATTTCGGAGTACATCAGTCAACTAACGCTTCGATTGTACTTCATAATGATCCGATTGTTCTGAATCGATTTTCGAAAGAGACGTTAATGATTTTCTCATCCGGCTGGAAGATCACTGATCTGAGAGAAATAATCTACTAGCTTCAGAAAGATCTATGTCACAAGTGCATGAAGCAATATCACACTTACAAGCCGCAATATCAAATAACTTTGATTCATATTACAAAAAGCATTTAATTTGTTTTTGTACCAGAATTTATCTTTATCACTCCAATGTGACCTTTTCAATTTCTGCAACTCATCTTGATCTGTTTTAACGATCTTTCCGATTCTTGCTTCCATAAGATTCGAGATGGAAGTTCCGATCCATATATCCTGCAGCCTTTTCACATCTGACCGCGGAATATCAGAAAAATTTAGGTATCTTTGAAATTCTTTTTCAGTTCGAATTTTTTCGTAGTCGAGAAAATAGTATTTCATGACATTCAAATGTGTAGGTGATCTTCAGTTACTTAACTCACTGTATTTTCCAATGTTTGGACATTCGATTAACAAATCCATTTTTATAAATACAAACCATTAACAAATCACAGATCACGTTTACTAAATTTAATGCGAGAAAGAAATACTGTTTGAAATTTGGGTTTTACAGCTCTCCTATAGTATATTCGCGTTTAGTCAGTTAAAACTGAACTTTATTCTCTTTCTGAAAAAGCGGGTGGGAAAAAAAATTGAGCATAAGCCTTGTGAACCGTGGTGCACTCGTAAAATGTAAACAAAACCTTGATGCACTCAAGAATTGCAGTCCACAGATTTGTTTTGACTCTGGGGATTAGCGAGCTTACCGTGAACACATCAAAATATCATCTAATAATGAAAAATTGTAAATTTTAGATTTTTCTCATTTTTTGAACTACAAATGACTTCCGTTCAAAAATTAAACAGAAAGACTAAATTGAAACAAGTGTCAGAAATCAGTATAAACGTAATACTTTCATAATTTAATAACATTGTAACAAGCTAATATATAATCCGACTAATTTTTCATTTGATTTTATTGAAAATATGTTTTAAGAAATATGTAATACTCGTATTTAGACACCGAAAATTAATTTTGTTGTGAAGTAAAGAGCAATATATCACTTTTAGATATTTTATTGTAATCCAAAGTCAATAAAAATTATTTTAATATCGACATTCTCTATACATTATATTTGAAATACATTCTCCTTGACGTATATCAGACATTCCCTGACCGAATATTCGAAGAAATGGCTGTAACTCTAAAAAAATAGCGAAAAAGTCGACTTTTTTCGATTTTTAAAAATTTCAAAGTCACTTAGAAAGGGTAAGAAATATTTTAGAGGAATTATCGCTGTACAGGTATAATATAACTTGCTATATATAACTAATATAATATAATATACATAATAATAATATAATATAACTGATATAATATAAATATAACTAATAAAACTTGGTTTTAACTATTTTTATTTAATAATTCAAATCTAAAAAAAAATTTTTTGCTTTTCAAATTTGAAGAAGTGTGTCGTTTTTGGTGATTTTTAGCTATACCTAGGATGCGGAGACAGGAGGATTTTTTTTTTGAACCTTCAGGGAGTGTCTTTGATTCCCAGAAAAAGGTTTTCATTGCTATTAGAACTTCGCAAAAACAGCTTTTCTTTCGATACGCCCTATTAGCCAATGTTCTCACATGACACCCTTTATGTATCAAACTTCTGTTTTCACTCTCCATATGGCCTGTACATAATAAATAATGTGAAAGAAAGAAATCTAGCCTTTCTATCAACGGCCTTTTATATGCATATAATGAGCCGTTCATAGAGGATCAAGATTTTTTTCCTACTCTTCAAATGATGCTAATAAATTAACTTGTATCATCCTTGCAGAATCAGCGCATACCGGTCATTCAAGTCATCCTGGAATACCAATACATGGTTCTGGACCACGTGGGTGGCATGAGGAAAGACCAGAGGATCGTAATAAGCATATAAGCTTGAGAGAATTGCATAGTGTGAATATGGACCAACCCAACAGAGTCGAGATGTTAGACCAAAGTGGTAATTCTATCCCTGGATTTGCAATAAATCCTTACGTCGTCGTAGCTAGATATTCCGAAGTCAAAAAAGGATATTTCAACGTTGCATCGTATGCGAGCAACAATCGACTTGTTGGAGAAAAAATTCACCATGAAATAATGCATACTAGCATTGACGTAGTCAACAATGTCATTGTATTCGAAATGCAGAACGCCATCTTTCCAACAAGACGTACACCTGGTGCTTTCACACAATTTGAGTTTTCTAAGAGAGCTCAAGATTTTTCTGAGGAGATTGCGAAGCGTATTATTAAGAAGAAATTTCCCACTACTCCGGCTTCTAGTCCTCCTGGTCAATAAGTGAAACTTTTTCTTTCTGGAACAATGACTTGTAAATACATTCTTAGGGTATGTGATGTAGTATGTTCCAGAATCAGTATATCGAAAATTTTCAAAATATTGCCTTCTCATTATTTCAATGAAGTGTAAGAGTTCATACAATCGCATTCTTTCATTGAACTTATCTATGTGTCACGTTTTCCATCTCTTTAACCTTATTTCAGTTATCATATACAGCCTCCAATCGAATAGATAATATTTCGACTAATTGATTGAATAATTTTTTGCTGGTATCTAGTGGGTCACTTCTCTCTAGCTGAATTATTAAAATTTCACAAATTTAGATTTATGGAGTTCCTGTGAAGATTTACTTGATGTGTTACTTTTTTTAGAAATGGTTCAAACGATATTTGAATTTTCTGTCGTCCGATAAATATTTCCGATCCTGCAAAGAAATAATTTGTTTTCTCAAGAATTTTAAGGGGTTGACAAAGTAGTACATCGATTTTGATTTGTTGATAGTAAAATAATTATGGTAATACCTTACATAGGGTTGAACAGAGACCAAATTTCGCTGCTATTATTGATCTCGGCTTTGTCTTGTGAATTGTTTGCCGCGACACACCAGTGGAACCATAAGAAGAATAAATTTAGTTGATTTGGTGGAAAATTTTCCGGGAGTCTTGACGTAGGTTGGAGTGTCGTACCCAGGGCCTTAGCATAGAGGACCTAATAGGGTGCAAGGTAGCTTTCTCCCTAAAAAGAACGACTGGTAAAACCAAGGTTTCGTCCCTAGACGAATAAGTCATTCCCAGAGCCGGGAGAAAGTATTCCGGACGTCCTCCCAGCAGACGAACAGGCTGGAACATGGCTCCAATTTGAACCTCGATTCTGAAAGGGGACAGCCCCCTCAAATTTGGAGGTGAAAAGTGACTGCTTGCTTGGTTTAATTGGAAGAATATGATGTTTTTGAACGAAACCAATTGGAAAAATGTTTGCACAGTGTCAAATAACATTGTAAGTGTAAGTTCACGCGTTTTTGGAGATTTTTGGAAAAAATAAATTTCAGGAGGTAACTACCCCTTCACTCACTTCGTCAAAAATGTGTGAGTCACATGCGATTTCAATTGAAATTTATGTCAGAAAATTCTGTTAGTTTCTTCCACGCGCTTATTTTCAATAATTTTCAGTTTTTTCGAATACTTTTACTGTGTAGTGGGCATTTTTTCTACTGAAAACGCAACTTATTGCGATGATCATTTCACATGTAGCATTTTTTCTTGTGTGAAATATACATTCTCTAGAGGATGCAGGCTTGAAAGAGAACAGGTTTTCCAAATTTACGCAGAAAATTATAGAAACTTTCGGCGGTCAGGCTTCTTACGGTTTCAAATATTAACTCTAGAATTCGTTTAAAACCAGTCGACAACGCGCAGTATCGCAGAATAGATCGTTTTCTTGTTTTTGGAAACTGCGAAAATTCATGGAAATTTACGAAAACTTTCGGCAATTCATGGAAATTTACGGAATCTTCCGACAATTCATGGAAACTTACGGCAACTTGCGAAAATTCATGGAGATAGTAGCTCGTAGTTGTCTAAGCAGGTAGTCTGTCCGTTGCTTCTGACGTTATATGGCGACCCAATGGCTACCAGACTGTTTGTGTTCATCTGTATTAGCAACAACCGCAGCTGGGTTGTGCACCGTTTGAGAATCTGATCGGATAAAAATACATCGTCTGCCCATGCTTTTGTGAGACAAAGCACTTGCAGTATCTGGAGACTGTTCATACTTTTCTGAAGATATCAGATATGTTTGTCCACACACTTGTGACAAAAACTTCTTTAGGTATTGAACGACCAGAATCATCACGAAAGCCATGTGTATCAATCACCTAATCCACGAGTAATTTCCATGCCTTAAAATCAGAATAAATATTGAATAACCGTTCGGAACAAATGCTCATTAGCCTCAATCGATAGAATCGCGTGGAAGAAATTCGTACATTCGTTGAAGCATAATTCAAGTGTACCCTAAATTAAGTCTACATCTTTACATAAAGTTAGATTTGAGCCTATTTTTGGTCTTAAAGCAAGATCAGTTTTACTTGAAACACGAGCCTGTTTTTTGAAATTGGACATTTTCCATCCGTTCAGTATCAGCGCAACTTCAAAGAGATGAAACTGCAAAAAATGACTGCACTTGGATTATAAAACGGTTGAATGTCATCCGCTTACCGAAAGTCGGTAAAATAGTTAGCAAGATGCCTACCTTGAAGACCTCAGTCACCATGGGGTTGAGAACTCGCCTAGTCCTACAACTCCTGATGAAATTGAGAAACCTTTTCCAGTACGCACACATTTTCTAGATGTGTATCGTTTTATTATACGCAACATTTTATCGTAAAGAGGCAGCGCTGAACTTCACCTCAAGAAATTTTCAAATAATGAAACGTATGACTTTGGTTGATTTCGTGAATTATTCATTCTCATGAATACTCGTCTATAAAACAATTTTAGGAATCATCAAACTCACTTCCTTCGGTAGAGATTGGGAATTTGATTATAACAAGATCATGAATTTTTTATGCAGTTCATTACGATAATGTATTATATAATGTTGATAATATAGGTTGATACTCAGTCGGTAATGCAGTATTATAGCATGGATCGATGTTCGTTTGATAAGACAGATATCTACTTCACCGACATTCTCCATATACTTGTGAGATGTAAGCGTTTCTGTCACGATATCGAATCACTAGAATCACGTTAAAACTCACTTCAACATGACCTATAAAGGAATTGAATACTACTCTCAAACTAACATTAAAATAATCTTGAAGATGTGATTAAAACCTAACAAGACTAACTTAGACTATTCCAAAAACTGATTGGAGGAAGGATTGAAATTAAATACACAGAATCGTTCATTTAGTAATATTTATTCAACAAAAATCTAACAATTAGTTTCACACAAAAAATTCATATTGATTATAAAAAATCTTTAAATCTACACAAATGCTTAACCTATTTTCATAAAATGTATCCACTAATATACGAGGTGTGTTCAGGAAATAACGGAAATTTTTTAATTTCGAGGGTTTGGAGAGTCCTATTGTCAATTTTTCTTATTATGTGGGTATACATGCCCCTAAAGTATGATGAAATGTTCAGATGTATTCACTGTTTACTTTCTCTGTGGCAGCTGTTAAGGTTAGACGTATTTTTGTGAGCTCGGCGATTTTCGCTTGTTTAAAGAAATGGATCAAAGAATTTGTATTAAATTTTGCGTAAAAAATAAAATAAAGTGTAACATATTGTGTGAAATGTTAACCATAGCCTATGGTGAGTCTGCTCCGAGTAAAACAAGAGTTTACGAACGGTATAAGCGTTTCCAAGATGTTCGTGAGGACGTTGAAGATGACAAACGCCCCGGACGCCCCAGCACATCAACAACTGATGAAAACGTGGAAAAAGTGAATGAAATGGTTATGAACGATCGCCGAATCACAATCAGAGAAGTCGCTGATGATGTTGGCATATCGATTGGCTCATGCCATGAAATTTTTTCGAATGTTTTGGGTATGAAACGCGTGGCAGCAAAATTTGTTCCAAAATTGTTGAATTTTGAACAAAAACAGCGGCGAATGGAAGTTGCTCATGAGTCACTAAATGAAGTCAACGACGATGCAGAATTACTGAAACGTATTATAACATGTGACAAAACGTGGGTTTACGGATATGACGTCGAAACTAAGTCTCAATCGTCCCAGTGAAGGCATTCTGGCTCGCCAAGACCGAAAAAGGCTCGACAAATGAGGACGAACTTGAATATACATTATACAAGATTGTTTTGGTCGGTATTAAGCACTATGCAACGTTCTCGAGAAGATTGAGAATAAAGCTCCAATTTCTGCAGACTTTCTCTATATGGATCTTCCTCATCATACTCGTCTTCATCTATCTTCTCCTCCCTATCCCCTTCTCATCAATATCCTCCTCTTCGTCTATTTCTACCGCACCTATTTCCTCATTATATGTCTCCTCCTCTGCGTCTATCCCCTAATCATCTATTTTGTAACTTCCACCTCGAAAGTGAGCCGCTTTATGTATCTAATTTATATGCAAAGTTACTCATTCTTCGAAACAATGCGGGAATAATATTTGCGCATACGCACTTCGCAGATGAGTAACTTTGCGAATCGCAACGATTCGGAGCAGCGCAGACATCGCCAGCAGTGCTCAGTGTGCAAGCAAACAGTTGATGACAGGTTCCAGGTTAGAGTCGACACGCTTAGAGTGCTCCATTCACTTTCTTTTTCTTGTTGTGAAAGATGATGAACGTTAATAACAATTCAAATATAACTGGTGATGGATGGACTCCACCAGATATTGTCCGAAACGCTGAAAGTCCTGCGAAAAATCTGCTGCCCGAAAAATCTAAAACAAAATATAATGCCGTGTACAAACAATTCATGATTTGGGCAGCAGCAAAAAATACGAAATCTCTACCGGAGAATGTTTTAATGGCCTATTTTAGTGAACTCACAAAAGAAATAAAACCATCGACTCTTTGGTCTCATTACTTAGCTCACAAATTCATCTTTAGATCTTAATTTTAGTCAAATTCATTGTCCAGAAATGTAAAAAGTCAGTCTCTAATGCAATCATTTAAAAATTAAAACTAATTATTACTCCAAAGTTACTAATATTATTTGCAACTTATTTACTAATATTTTAATTTGGTATTTTTAAGGGCGATGGAACCAGGAACTGATCTCAAAAAAGTGTAAAATATAATTTTTGAATGCTCGAGTTATAGAATCGGAGAAAAATCAATTAAAATTAGCTAATTTTCTACTCCGAATATAGACTTAAATTGAAAATAAAAGTAAGCCCTTGTATCTGACCAATATGTGATTGTAGTATTTTATAAAGTCAAGTGAGGTAATTTAATTTTGAGGTTATAACCTTGAAATCCACATTCTAGTTATGTGAAGGAATGTGAGACTTTTTTTTATAACACTTTCAGAAACAAAGAACTACATGGTACCTTCTCTCACCGTCATTCAGGCATTCTACTCGAAAGTTAAGAAGTACTACGATCTGCGACCAAAAGATGTCGATTCATATCACTTTTTCCTTAATTATCAGAAGGGAAAGTGTAGTGAGCAGGTAATTGGGATATTCAAATTGGTGCTATGCCAAAGCAGATAGCATTGTATTTGAATTCACTAGAGCCTGAAGCGTACACGGGGCATAGTTTTTGAAGAACTTCCGCAACCTTACTAGCTGATTTGGAGCTAATATTACCACCCTGAAACGACATAGTGGTCAGAAATCTGCCTCTTTTGCCGAAGGTTATATCGATGAGTCTCTAATTAATAAGAAAATAGTGAGTAATTCAATCGCTGAGTCGATTGTTCTGGAACCTCCAACTTCACGAGTAACTAATAACAAAGAATCAGCACCATTATACGCAAATCCTATTCAGGCTGGTGCTTCCACTGCAGACTGCTCCGTTCACGGAGGAGAAAGAAGCTCCACGACACACAGCTTGGGATTGCCGCAAAGTTCTAATCACAATCTAGTATTTAACTTCAGTAACTGTTCCCATTCAACGTTAAATCTCTTCAAAAACCAATAATCAATCACTGAAATGAATAGTTAAAATCATAATCAATAGTTCTTAATGCTCATATTTTCCATTTCGGAATAGGAAGTTTGAACTTCATTACTTTCACAAATTTTGAATAAGGATTAAATTTTTTTTTATCTTTAGAATTAATTTTTTTATTCGTTGTGTCGGGGGTTTTACACTTAGACCTCTCCCCCCTAATGCAAATTTACATTAATTTTTTTGTGTTTTAATTAATTGAACTTTCTCGGATGGTTGCTGCAGAAAATAGTGTGTGAGACACGTGCGCAGAGGCAATTGCTGACTCGTGTGAATTTCTCGGTATTCGCCTTTAGCTCTTCACGCTCGTCTACGATTTCGCACTTGCTTCGCTAGTGCGCAAACCTTCGACTCGTGCTTCGAGCCTCCGGCTCATGCTAAGACATTCAGACACGTTGGCAATCGCCTATTTTGCGCACTTGTATCACAAATAGCTATTCCCTCATCTTCATTCTTTCTGGTATTGAACTTTTGCTGAGAGGGCTACACTTTTGCTTTAGGACTTGACGCAACTGCGACATTATTGAACTATTTCATAATTGTTTTTGATGTCATTTTTAATTACTTTTGAAACTCCATCAGACAAATGGAGGAGAACAATTTGATAGTTTTTATTCATTTCGCAGCCATTTCTGTCAGGCAAGTGGTTCTTTACTTTTTTGCATGAGTACATCTGATGCCTCCTTAAGGCGTCTACTCCTGAACAAACACTTAGACAATTTTGGCGGTGGTGGAAGTCATCTTGACAATCTTCAAAGGTTGACTGACGTTTGATCAACGAAGACTGTGTTTACATACACGCTAAATATGGTCAATGTGGATGTGGATTTGATACTGGAGGATCTGGTGGTGATGGATAACATAGTGTTGGTGGATGTAGTGGTTGTAGACGATGTAATGTTGAAAAATGTGGTGGTTGAGAAAGTGGTGGGTGTGGATGTGGTGGTGGAGGATGTGGTAATGGTGGATGATATGGTGGTGGTGGATGTGGTGGTGTTCGGCGATGAAGTGATAGAGAACATGGTGGTGGAGGATGTGCTGGTGGTGGATGACGTGGTGGTGGGATATTTTTATTTTTATTTTTTTTTTGTAGAAGGAGGGGAAATCTTGCATAAGACACCCGGCTGGGTAGTGTCGAGATACTAACCAACTAAAACCCCCCCTTTTCTTTCCTATCCACTACTGAACCGCGGAACCGCTTTCGCATTACTTCAGGGTCAAGAGTTTTGTACTTCTACACCGTGCTTTTGTGTGTTCGTTGTTGACCCTCTTGGTACTTTTTATAGGCTGAATTTTATAGGCTGATTTTGGTCGCCTTTGTTATATCTTAGTTTTTCCTCTCTCCAGTGGTACGCGTCCACCTCGGTAGAAGGGGCAGATGTCTCTTCTCGGGCTCGCCGGCCTTCGGCACTGTGAGGGGAATTTCATGTTTCGCAAATCCTTATTGTATCCTGAGCTGATTCTCTCCCAGAGGTGCGCGTCGTCTTTGTTAGAAGATACAAGTGTCTCTTCTCGGGCTAGCCGGCCTTCGGCACCCTACGGTAATCTTCTGTCTTGTAATGCTTCGGGCTTCTCTTGTTTTTGTGAGAAGAACTGTCTCGCAATATCCCGCAACAATGTTCCAGTTGTGTTCTGAGCATAGCATCAGAGCCACAAAATTTTCCGACGTAGCCTTCTCGCCTAGCTCCTTCTGGGCCACTTCTCTAATCTCAGCCTATCGGTCACACTTGAAAAAGGTGTGTTACGCATCATCGACTACCTTACCTGTACAGTAAATACACTTTAGTGTTTCTTTTTTTTTGCAGGTATGCGTAAAACATCCCGTGCCCACGCAGGAACTGGGTTAGGTAAAAGTTCATCTCCCCATGTCCTCATTCAAACCAATGTGTTACGTCTCAGATGAGCCGTTTTGCACCGCAGCCAACTTTCTGCGGTATGTTTCGACGGCGAGTGGATCCGCCCATACTTCAGCTCCGTAGAGCAAAATGGAATGGATCACACTCACCATTCTTCGCCTTTTGCCGCTCTTTGGGCCAGCTATGCTGGGAATCAGACAAGAAAGCGCCCCCATCGTTTTGTCTGCTTTTTCCGAAGCAGTTTTAATCTGTTTCCAGAAATTTTGCTTCCTGTTAATTTTTTTGCTAAGATAACGCAGCTATTCGGCTGCTCCCACCTTGGCTTTGCTTTTCTCTGTCATTCAGATAATCAACCACTACCCTCCTAAGGTACCTCGGAAACTTGAAGCGGTTTTCCAAGGCCTTCATGATATTGGTCCACCATACCGAGTTAAATGCGTTTTTAACGTCGAACGCTAATGGGATGCAAGCACGCTTTTGCCTATTATTCCGTTCCAAGGCATCATGGGCCTTCTGGACGATTTCGCTGGTGTTATGGGCGGGCCCTTGCCCTTGTCGAGAAGCACAAGCCGTTGTACCTTCCACACAGCGGGGAAAATACCCGCCCGCAAGCACGCATTATACACATTTAGCAGAAGGTTTGGGAATCCTCTTGTTATCGCTACTATAACCTCAGATGGTATGCTATCGGGTCCGGGTGAAGTTTTTTACTTATTCCACTTACAGCTACCCAGAGCTTCTCAAGGGTAAAAGGTGGAGTCTCTTCCGAGACGTAATCCTTCTTTTCTCTCTCCAGGTGTGTTGGGAAGGGAGCACTAACGATATCCTCCATTATCTCCGGATCTTCGGGTCCTACCGGTGCCCGGTTTCCCAGCCTGACAGAGACTATTTGAGAGAATTAACGCTCCAGCCCTCGTGGACTCTCTCTCTCCCGTTCGTTCTATTGGAGTAGATTCTCCTTGCCACTTGAAGCCAATGTCCTGGTGGTCACTGCCAGTGTACTCCTTCGTAACATGCCAGCCTTGTATTCTGGGTGTTATTCTAGGGCCCCGCGTGTCAGACCAGTTCATGCACCATTATTGTGATTTGGCACTTGAATCCCCTCCCACGATAATCTTTTCTTCAGTGTTCCTTATCGCGTCCTCCAGAGCATCTAGGTCTCAATAGAAAATCCCAATTTCTACATTCGGGGAGAAGTAGCAACTGAAGTAAGTTGCGCCCGGGCTTTTGGCCCACACAAGTCCTTCGTCGCGATCTCCCCCAATTAGTCACAGGATGTTTTACGATATCCGTCAGCCAGATTGCTGTTGAGCCAGCATGGTTTGTATATCAGCCAGGAGTCTGTAGGATCGTATACTGCTCACAAATTAGAAGCAGGTCAGCCTTCAACTCATTTGCACGATGGCTAAGTAAGTCTTGGGCTAGTCTGCTACGTTGGAGATTTCCTTGCACGACTATCACCATCGAGATCTTTTTTTCTTCTTGGCGTCCAGAAACACCGCGCACCTCGGTGTTCCTGGTAAGTGATCTAAGTTTTTTTCGGTATTCCTCTCCGCACATAGGTAGCATTTTGGCGGAGCCGTGCAGTCGGTTGTTTGGTGATTTTTATCACTGCACCTCCAGCACGACCCTGACCTATCAGTTGCCTGGCATCACGCCGCTATATGGCCGTATCCGTGGCATCGGAAGCATCGAAGAAGTGTCTCCCTTCTTCTGATCCGGCAGTTTCCCCAGCCTACCTTAATGTGGCTCACCTCATCCAGCTTAGTCACAACGGTCTTCTTCATTTCGACGAAGGCTATAACGTTGCCCCAATGATTCGGTCGTGACAAGTTGATCTTCAGTTCTTCGCCCGTGTCTATTCCTAATAGAGTTTCTAGAACTTCTCGTACTTCCTCTCTCTCCGTTGTGGCATCCAAATCCCGGATGTCCACCAGACCTCTGGGCACAAGCGACCGGACCATTTCTTGGTTTCCTACGGCAGCCTGAAGAGCCTTTGGTCTTGTTTTTACGTTGAGCGCTCATTTCAACCAATAGGCCACCTATCCGCGTTTCCCTGATTGCCGAGATTTTAATCCCCATATCTTACGGTTTGACCTGGGATTTTATGTCTTTAAGGACGTCAGCGTACTTTGTCCCTTCGGCGGGACTTATAAAGATGGCCTCAGAGCGAGGGCGTCTCTTCCTTCGGCTTTCCTTGGCCTTAACCTTATGTTGATTGCTGCTATTTTCAGAAGATCTGTTTACCTTCTAACTTTCAGTTTTGTCTTTACGAACTCTTCTTTGAACTGTGATCCAAGGGTTTGCTACTTCAGCCTGCGATTTTTTCCTGGGTTCAGTATAGGGGTGTTTGTAGGGCTGGGTGTGCTCTCATTCCTTTTCCTCTCCTCAATTGACCTTGGTGTCTGATCTCGTTGATCAGCCAACATATTGGACTTGGACGGCTGTTTCTTGGTGCTCTCCTTGGGTTTCTGTGTTCGGCCAATCTTAATGCCCTCAATTTGGGCTCTCAAGGCTTCCATATTCGCTATAATATCCATGGCAATTGTTAGGTTGTCCTCGATATCCTTTTGGGTATTGAGGACCTTCCTGCAGTGCGCATCCACCTGTCTGATCGCTTCTTGCAGTTTTTTGAATATGCCTTCCTCCACGTTGTCCATTTTTGCAAGGTTTGATTTCCGAGGGATTTGTGCCTTGTCACTTGTCTTCGTTTTGGGTTGATGTTCCTCTGTCTTGGCTTGTTCTTCTGCTTCCTTGACCAGAGGTATTCCTTCAATGCCCATGTTCTTAGACTTCTGAGACTGATCTGCATCACGTAAGTTTTCCTTGGTGTTCTCCATTGTTTTACAGTTGTCGGGCGCATCATGCGTGGTGGGGCGGGCCGAAATAGCTGGGAACGAGTATACCCTCAGACCGTAGTCCCACCGCAGTGCCTTAAGGTCCAGCCTTCATTTAACCGGTTCCGGAATACACGGACGATTCGGACTCGCCCGGAGCACTGCAGATTTCGATCTCTGTAGCCACCACGCACTTTCTGATCAGGGCCCGAAAGGGCTGGATTCCTGATGTCCGGCCGGTTCGGAGCACTTCCAATGGGTCACGGCCATGATGGTAGTGGTGGATATGTGGTGGTGGTGGATGTTATGTTGGTGGATGTTATGGTGGTGAAAGCTGTGGTGGTGGATGCTGTGGTGGTTGAGAATGAAGTATTAGTGGATGTGGTCGACTGTTGAATTTATTGAAATGGCGTCGTCAAGAAACACAGTATCACTTATTTGATCGGGCTGAATGGAATCACTTGAGCTAATTGTTATACATTCATCTTGGTTTCCCGCAAAACGTGTTGGGAGTGTATTACTAAGATGTGATGTTTGAACATTCTAGATTCGAAGCACTTGGGATATTCGTGCCGGAGAGATCATCACCTAATGTTGGCAACGTTCGTGAGAAATTTTCTCGAATCTGATTGTTTCGGGGCATTTTTATATTATCGGGTACTCCTTCATTTTCTCCCACTACTATTTTGCTCGATTGGGTTGTACTAAAGGAATATAACAATTTGGGGACGAGCACACAAGTCATAGGATCGAAATGCACACAGTTCACAATACATAACGGGTTTATCAAAAGATACAAGAGAATAATGAAGAGACACAACAGTTGAAGGGCGGATCTATTTGAATTGCGGACTGGATAGCATTCAGACTTGATTGCAAAACTCCTCTTGGTTGAGGAGGCACTTAATCCTTCTCTTTGTAGTGTTACTTTTACGTCACTGACTCAATTATTGAGATGATGCCCAAGACTAGATGTTAGCCATTCTGAATTTGAGATGTAGGCGGGTTGAAGTTTGCAGAATAACTGACTGACCAAGTAAATCTAGAGACGTAGACGGGCTTAAGTTCCAGGCGTCACTAACTAGCCCTGGTTGTCAAGATTCAGCTTTTATACGACTTTTATTCATAAATTTAGTCACCACTCCTGTCTTCATATCATCCCCTTTCTATCCTTTCTTGATGTTCTGATCATTGGTAAGAGGAACATCCACTTAGTTGCTGCGATTTAGGTTGCTCGTGCCCCATGTCATAATAGAGATTTCTTCATTCCAAGGGGTCCGATTTTTCATATCGATCAGACGTACCCCACCTTCCTCACTGCAAGGGGTGTAGTCCTGTCATTTTTGCAGTGATTCAGGCTAGATGTGGCTCACATTCTTTACTCCAGGGGGTGTAGTCCTGTCACTTCCGCTGCGATTTACCTTAAATTTACCGACCCCCATGCTCTGAGCTTCCCACTCCAAAGGGTGTAGTCCCGTCACTTTCGTTGCGATTTAGGTGATGACTGACCCTCATGCTGTGAGTTTCTCATTCCATGCCATCTCAAAGAATCTGTTCGTCCGCATCCTTGCTACTGCCATTCGTTTTGTTGCGATTCATTTATATATATATATATATATAAATAAATGAAAATATTTAAGTAATTTTTTCTTAAATATAAAGCGATTAGACCAATAAGTTCCGTGGAAAAAATATTTACTGAAATATTCATTGACAAGGTCATGGAAATAACTGAGGAAGGGATCTGGGAAGTCTAATGTGCAGTTATGCCAGGAAAATCATGTGTGAATCAGATACCTAGCTTGAGACAAATCATACAAAAAAATTTGAGAGTAAACGAAACAGTTTTTTGTGCATTTTTTGATCTGAAAAAGCTTTCGATAAGGTGAATAGATCATTTGACAACCTCTCGTCATCAAACAGTCTCTCATTGTAATAATCCGATGACAATTTTGCATTTTCAAAAAGCCACCCACTGTCAGGATCATTCAACAACATCTCGTTGTCGAACAGTCTCTCACTGTAATGGTCCCATGACAATCTCGCAATGTCATATAGTCTCCCACTGTCAGGATCATTCGACAACCTCTCTTTGTAGAACAGTCTCTCACTGTCTTAAATCTTAAGACCCGAAGACAATCTTGAATTATCCTGTGCCAAGTTTAGAGTGGGTGAATCTCTACTGCCCATCTTTTGGTATGTCACTGGCAACCTTCCATTGCCTTGAAATTGGTAGGCACCTTCCCTCAGATCGTTCTGCTAGGCATTAGCCTGAATGACCCTCGCGGTCTCAGGCTCAATGACCACACTAACCCTAGTGTCAATTTCCATATCTTCTGCATCCACTTCTGTGCAGGCATCAATCTTAGTGCAATTTTCTCCATCCACTGAGGAGAGCATAAATAATCGTTCTATCGAGTCCTCATGATTCCATACGAGGGTGGGGTGAAAAGTTTCCGGCCTAATAAAGAAAAACAACTTTTTTCGTTTCTTTTTTCACTTCATTTTTCAACATAATCTCCCTCAAGACTAATACATTCCTTATAACGGTGCTCTAATGCAGTGATGCCATTTTTATAAACCGATTCGTCAAGTCCCTCAAAATACTCATTTACAGCATCGATGACTTCCTCGTTGCTCTGAAATTTTTTACCTCCGAGCCACTTTTTAAGGTTGGGGAACAGATGATAGTCGCTGGGGGCCAAATCTGGTGAATATGGTGGATGGGGGAACAATTCCAA
>JAUMHM010111135.1:0-21436 GCA_032362435.1 Melikaiella ostensackeni | reverse complement strand
CTTTTTCTATCCATTCATTAAGCAATGTGCATTAATCTTTACTTAAATTCTTCACGTAAGAATTAAGTCTAGGTCAGGAGCAACCTCTCCGTAGCAGGAATTGTCTCTCTGAGAAATTCTTGATTTGTGATTAAGAGAGCTACTAGAATTGATAGTTCGTCAAATTTCGTGCTAGATATTCTGCAGTGCATGTTGAATCTCTTAGAGCCTAATTTTAATAGAGGAAACGAAGTGTAGAATGCCCCACATGTCTTTGAAGCCATACAAAAGTTTGATGTTTGTACTCTTTTTACCCTAAGTCTACGTAATTCCATTTGTCTTCTCTTCATCCGTTTCATTTTCAAAGCTATTATTGACATAGCGGTTACTGCTAATATTGCCGGAAGCCTCTTTAATATAAATAATAAATGTATGTACATGTGCAGTTCCATAATAAATAAAAATTACAATGACCGGCAAAATTCGACTCTATTAGTAAATACTATCATTTGAATTATAGTAAAAAGTTCTAACAAAATAGAGTGAAATCGTTTATTAATAGATATTCAGTTAGCATTTCTACTAATCTTTATGATTAGTAAAGAACTACTCACTCATATTAGAATTGCTATTAATTTAATTAGTAAGGAATTTTTTGCCAACTTTTTATCAAATGATAAGCGACTTCGCTCCATTTCATCAGTAACTTATTCCCACTGATTCAGATTAAAAGAGATTATTATTTTCGAAGATGAATTACTTCCAAAACGATATTCTCTGATATATCACTTTCTATTTCTTGTTCCATATTTTCTTCATCAGTACTTTCTACGTCCATTATCGTTTATGTTTCCGCTCTTATTATCTTTTGAACATTCAAACTGAAGAATCAATTATTAGTATTACTATTTTCTCATTTATTATTATCAAATTTAAATATTGAAACATATTTCTTTCTGATATCTAAATACTGTTAGCAAATTGTAACTTTTCATATGCAAATTATGTTAATACGCAGAAATCTTTTCAATTCTCGAAGTGATATTTATAAATAATAATAACACAGCCGCACAAAAAAAAATGTCAAGAACTTTCATCGAGACACATGTTCTCTCAATGTATTTTGAGTCGCTCAATCTGAATCTGAGGTCAAAATAGCATCTTGCACTATTAGCTATTGACATAACCTCAAGAAACCTCATTTTCAAGTATGTGATGAGAAAACATGGTTTTCTTATGGATTTCAACCCGCTGAATCTTTAAATGGTCAGATTAGTGATATTACTGAAAATTCTGTAACATAACCTCCAAAAAATGTTGTTCAAGCAGCAATTTTTAGGCTAGCATCGTATTTTTATGGGTCTTGAGTCGCAGAACATAGTTTTCAAGGCAGATCAACATAATAACAAACAAATCTCAGGCATTATTCAAAAAACATACCTTATTACAGTTCATAAAACTGACTTCCACCTGCCCGCACGCACTCTCTTCAGCCTCCAAGCTGTAATGGCGGCCATATCGATACCGCATCGCCATTCTCAGTGCCTGTGCAATATAGTCAGAATACGGAAAATTGTCAGATATATTTAGTGATAATTGTTCCGCTAGTCTCACGGGTGATGATTTTATTAGATATAAAGTTAAAATTGCGTTATGTGAAGGTGTTCATCCGTATAAGTTACAAATAAGCGATTTATCGACAGAAGTAAATGAACTTCATCCAGTTGCCGCTTTAGATCTTCTGACTTATTTAGTGGATACTACAGACTTTTTAACGAAAGAACAATTTAAGACTTATAAATCCACAGATGCCTATACTTTTTTTACCGTCATTAAACTCTTCATTTAAAATATTTAACTTTTGCTCATATTCTAACAATTTATTTTCTAATATATGCACTTTTTCTTTCAATGATGGAACTTCTTATGCATCCTCTATTTCGTTTATTGAATCAGACTTATAAACATTTTCTATCCGGGATAATCTGGCGTTCAAAAATTTTTTCGGCGAACTACGACGCGTTGATATCTTGCACTTGACGCGCTTGGCTTTACTTTATGACCTTCATAACCTAAGTGCATACAGGGGGCCCAATCCGGATTTGTCACATCAAATAAATCAGCTGGCTTTCCTGGAAAATAAGAGAGAGAAAGAGATAAAAGAGGTGCAAAAACATTCAGAACGTATTATAATACAGCCTAAATACATAAAAATAAGAATTCCTAATGACAACAACAAAGCGAGGGGTAGGTGCGATATGTATATGGGTAACTGTCAAATTACAGGTAAACTTCGAGTCCCCGTAATAAAACATTTAATTAGAAACTCTTACTGCTTTTTGTTTTTATTTAATGAATACTCATTATCATCCTCTTCAAAATGGTCATGTTATTTTTTCAGTTTTGTCTCGAAATCTCTCTTTTTAAAAATAATTTTACATATTGCTCAGATTTACTACAATGATGATAAAATATTTCGTCTTTTTATTCTCAATTGCATGCGTTGAAGTAACCGCTTTCGAACTTTTCAAAAGCTCGCGCCCCTTTTCATCAAACTCCCAACCTCAATCCCACTACCCATATTTTATATACGAATTTCATTATAATTCCTTATTTTCAGAAGTGCCCCATCTGGATTTAAAACTTTTAGATGTGATGCGATCAATTTTCATTATGAAATATTAAATTCTCAATAATAATATGATTACAACTGTCTGTGCTAAAGTTTGCCTACAGTTTGACAATTACTCATATGCTGTATGACAAAGCTCTACAGCACAAGGAAATGGACATCATTTTTACTCACCACAACGAAAAAGTTCACAGCAAACTCCAGTATTAGTTTTCACTTCCTTTTCTTGCAAATTTTTGCAATTAATTCGCTTAATCCAAAGCGCTCTTCGTCGGAAAGATAGTTCCAGAGTTTCACTGCGCTGATTTCTTAAAATAGCTGATATTTAAAAAAAAAACTAACTCCTGAATTCTTTGCCGGTTGTTCAGAACAGCCAAATACGGCACAAATGGCCACCGTGGAATCGAAAAATTAAAAAATTAATATAATAAAAGTGAGAAATACAGTCACTTCACACACACAAAAAAAAGCGTACGCGGTATCAATATGGCCGACTAGTCAGTTGAGTGGCAGATGGGTACAGGCGGAGGGCGCTGTACATCACGTGCATACCACCTATCGTGCATACCACCTATACCTGCTGCTGCACTAGGTACTGGGCGTGATGACAACTGCCCGAAAATGGAATGTGTGGAATGATTCACCTTCCAGCGCAGTCAGTAACGAAGCTAGCGAAGGCGCGCTGCCCTGCAGGGGGACGTTAGGGTGTGACAATGAAGCCGTAGTGTGTTCGTCGATAAGTTGATGTTATCCTCATAAAAGCCGGAAAGCCTCATACTTAGCCCCGGGAAGGTATGAGGGTTATCACCCCCAGGACGGTGGACTCGCCTGCAATCGGGCCAGGATCCTCAACGTGCGAGGATTAAAGTATCCATGGACCTTCTTCCACCTCTTCATATTAGGTTGGGTCTCATGAAACAATTCGTGAAAGCACTAGATAAAGAGGGACAATGTTTTCAGTATATAATGTCTCCATTTCCCCAATTATCGGATGCTAAATTGAAATAAGTTGCGAATTTCTTGGAACAAGTGTGCATCATTTTCTACCGTCTGGATGTTTCAGGAGTAGTTATTTTTACTGAAAAAAATTCGAAATACCGCTTGCAAGACGTTTTGCCCGGTTGAAACATGGGACAACATAAGTCCAAAATTCGATTAATGCATCTCGAAGACAAGAACAATAACATCCGATACAGTATTATTGTATTTCGAATATGAAAAAGTTTTTCTCATATAAACAAGGTGAAGCAATTTTTGTTGCAAATTTCTAAACGCAAAAAAGCTCCTAATTAACCGATCCAGCTCAAAATCTTAACGGACCTGGACATCAATTGAAGCTACAATTCGTCCAAATATCATCATCATAGATCTTTTACTGTTTGAGATATTGTAACCAAAAAAAATTTAAATACACACAGGCATACATTTCTTTTAAATTACATTTTCGTGTTCCTGGGGCCGAATTATATTGAAATATGTGAAAAAAGTAGATTTAAAAATTCAGGTCACTACAAACCTCCCTCTATGAGGAAGCAATATGTTAAGATGAAAGCTTGAAAATCTAGAAAAATTTTACGAAAAATATAATTTTCGAATTTTTTCTCAGAAATGATGCAGGATATCACAGAAGGACAAAATGTACTTTTTGTAGAACTTTTCTAGATGTGCAAACTTTCATGTTAACATTTTTTTCTATCCTTCGATAAAATTTGAACTTTTTTGAATTTCCCGACGGATTCCAGAAGGGCGCGGTAGAATTCACAAAAAATCGAAAAGTAAAGTGGAATATCTGAATTAGGTCAAAAACTATAAAAGTTTAAAGAAGGAATTTGTGTTTTTTTTAATAGATGGAAAAATTCTAATATTCGCAACTTCGTGGGAAAAGCTTTTTTTTAAATCTAAAAAATACTTCTTCCATAATTTCCTCTACAAAAATAATATATTTCGTCGATAAGTGATCCTACCACTTGAAGCGTAGAGCCTGCCTGATTTGAAATGGATTCGGTTTATAGAAGCTCATCGAATTATAGTCAAATTGGAAAATTTTGAGTTTCCTTTCTCATGGTAATTAGAAAAATATAAGAGTTTTTTTGCAGCAACTTTCCAAAAAATGTTTGTTATTATATATTAGATTTAGAGTACTTTCCACTTACCTAGGAAGACTTCACTAAAAAAAAACACTCTGTCCCATCGCCACTAGTAATAATTTACTGTTTCAAAATCGTACGCTGAATTATCATCTACTTTTTCTATAATGACAATAAGACATTCAATTAACAACTGTGTTTAAAATGAAGTATAACATGGAATGTTGACCATCATACCTAGGCATTTACTGTTACTTTAGTGCTTTTCTTTACATAGTCTGCGCTACGTCTGCGGTTCGTGTAGACTGACCATCCACTCGAAGTTCTTTCTCATTGCATTACACCGCCAAAGTTACATTTGTTAATAAAGAAAAGAACTTTTCGGAATATTAGAAACTTTTCAATGAAATACCCCTATTACACATTATATCTTGGAGTGTACATTCCGCGTTTAATCATTTCTTCTACTTTGTGTTCAATTTTCTTCACTGCGCATACTCAATCATTGATTTTCAACCTTGTGCCGCCCCCAGGATAGTTCATTCTGTAACACTTTATCTATTTTTTTATCTGTGAACCACATAATGCAGGTAATTTGAAATTTTTTGATATGATTTGTAAATAGGTCTGAGACTTTAAACTAAAATGACTAGTGTGAAGAGTCTGCAAATAAGTCATAACAGACTTTTCACAAAAAAAGAGGTCTTAAAGTACACTGTGAAAAAAATCTGGTTGATTTTTCAGACACATTTGGCTGGACCATGTTAAAAAACTCCAACCCACAGTTTGAATGAAAAATGAAAACTTTGACACCTGGAAATGAACGAGAAAATAAACTGCCATTATGATCTGTCAAAAACATATTTTATATTTAAAAAACTTGAGGCTGGTGCAGCGGGTTGCAAAAAAAATTACAAGATCTGTGGATTCGCTCAAATTTCCACTGGCCTTCCGAAACTAGAGATTACTATTTGAAAAAGGTACTTTGTAAAGTTTTATGCAAACTCGATACGTATTTCGTTGTTGCAGGAGTTGGGCCTAACATGTAGTTAATATAGGAGATATTTGAAGTGTTGACTAGGATATAAGTATCAAGTTGATGGTGGTAGCAAAAATCAAAAAAGTGTTGATAACTGGTCTATGTATTATGTAGTTTTTTAAAGAAAAAAAAAGAAGAAAATAAGTGCTAAAAGCGAGAGCATAAAAGTGTGGGAATGAGGGGACAAGTAGTACAAGAGAAGAAGACCGACAATGCTGGGACCAACAATGCTATTACGTGGAAGTGAGAAAGAGAAAGCAACACTTACTTCCAAATGACTTTGCATCCTCATGAAGAGAGGTTTGTAATGACCTAAATTTTTAAGTCTTCTTTTTTGACATATTTCGATATAATTCGACCCCACGAACTCTAAAATGTAATTCTTGAAAAATTTCCATGTGTGTGCGTGTGTGTCTAACTTTTTTCTGTTTACCATATCTCAAGAAGTAAAAGAGCTATGATCATGAAAATTCGGACAAATTGTAACTCCAATTGATGTCCAGCTCGGATAAGGTTTTGAGCTAGATCAGCCAAACAGAAGTGGTTTTTTTTCGTTTAGGAATTTGAAAGAAAACTTTGACCTTGTTTATATGAGAAAAACATTTTTGTTATCCGAAATACAACAATACTCAAGACGCATCGGTTGCCCTATTAACAAAGCACCTTTTATTGATAGACTCTAAGAAAAATTAAATTCCCAAATGAAAACATCCCTCTATGAGGAAGCAAATTTATTTGATGCCCACGAGGAAGCAAAGTGCTCATGAAATGAGCATAAGCAAATACATTCATATGAATACACCCATAGTACTTCGCAGCGGTATTTTGGCAATGGTGTGATAATGAGGGTAAGTAGAGGGAGGCCGACAATTCTGTCACATGGAAGTAAACTTAACACAAGCAAGCTTATTCCTCCCTAAAATGACGGATATGATTCGATAAAGCCAGATACAAACCGGATAGAGGTGCGGATGGCCCACTTCGGATATATTCTGCCCCTATCTGGTTCTTATTTGGTTCGTAATATCTTGCGCGGAAAACTAGCAGCTCTATACGGATTTTATTCGCGATGACATAAAGAAAGCGGCATTTTTTCTGACTCTACCAGGCACTTTGTTGGAACTCAAGTTAGAAGAGTGTTTCCGTCTAAGCCCGGAAACGGTTTTCTATATAGTTCTATCCGACCTTTAGGCGGAATTCTCTATCTGGCTCTATCCAGATTTCAAGTGGACACCAGAAACTGAAAATTCAATTATTTGTCTGACGAAATCTTATCCGACCCTATGCGGCACATTCTCCGAGCTTAAGTTAGGAGACTGTTTCTGTCTAAGTCCGAAAGCGGTTTTCTGTTTGACACTATCCAACTTCCAGGCGGATATCGGAAACAGAAAATCGAATTATATTCCCGACGGAATTTTATCCGGCCCTATGCGGCACCTTCTCGGAATCCAAATAGAAGAATGTTTCTGCTTAGATTCGAAAACGGTTTTGTATTCGGCTCTATACGACTTTGTAGCTGACATCGGAAACAGAAAATTGAATCATTTTCCCCACGGAATCTGATCCGGCCCTACCCGGAATTTCTGAAATACAAGTAGCGTGACTGTTTCCATGTGAGATGAAAAATGCTTTTCTATACAGCTCTATCCGGATTTCAAGCCTACATCATGAAGAGAAAATTCAATTCTTCACCTGACGGAATCTTATCGGGCCCTATACGGCACTTTTTTGGAACACAAGAAGACTATTTCTGCCTAAGCCTAAAGACGTTCTTTTATCTGGTTCTTTGCGAACTTCAAGCAGACACTGGGAACAGAAAATTAAATTATCTGCCGAAGGAGTCTTATCCGGCCCTATCTGGAACTTTCTCAGGACTCAAGTTGGAAGCCTGTTTCCGTCTAAGTCCGAAAACGGTTTTCTATCTGGCTCTATCTGGCCTTCAGGCGGACGTCAAAAACAGAAAATTGAATTATTTGCCCGAAGGAATCTTTTCCGGCCCTATCCGGAACTTTTTGGAACACAAGTTGCATGAATGTTTTCGTCTATAACGGAAATCGAATTTCTTCTCAGCTCTATCCAAATTTCAATTCGATATCAAAAACAGAAAATTGAATCATTCGGCCGACGGAATCTTATCCGGCCCCATCTGGAACTTTTTGGAACACAATTTGGGTGACTGTTTTCGTCTAGGACCGGAAACACGTTTCTATTCAGCTCTATCCGGATTTCAATCGGACATCAAAAACAGAAAATCGAATTATTTACCCGACTGATTCTTATTCGGACCTATCCGGCCCTTTCACGGAACTTAAGTTAAAAAAATGTTTCTGTCTAAGTCCTGAAGCCGTTTTCTATCTGACTTTATCTGGCCTTCAAGCGGACATCGGAAACAGGAAATTGAATTATTTGCCCGAAGAAATCTTATCCGGCCCCATTCGGAAGTTATGGAACACAAGTTGTGTGACTGTTTTCGTCTAGCAATAAATGATTCCTAGATGTCCGCCTCCGATTTACTTGGTTCTCAGATATGTTCTAAAGGACCAAAAGAAAAGATATACGGGTTTGTTTATTCTGGCCCGTTTTAATATTTAGAGGGCGAAATCACTCCTCAGAGTATTTTGCTGAAAAAACGAGAAATCGTCATTTAAAAAATATTTTTCAATTGTACTGTACAGAAGCTTTATGTACATTTAATTTACGTCATAACTCCTTTAATGAATAATTTTTTTACTACAAGCCACCCTTATCAGGGGGTAAGCTACCCCCAATTATCAGAAAACGCAAATAAAAAATAAAAGACATGTAACATAAGTTCATTTTATTCTAAAAAAAACTTCAACGAAAATTATTTTGTGATGATAGAATAGGAACTTGATAATCCACCAAGCCCATCGAAGTGTAAGCTATCCCTGATTAGTCCGTTACATTTGTCTTCTAATAAAAATTCCAAAGTCGCTTATACATATGTGAAATGTTTTTTATGTAAGTTTTGTATTAAAGAGAACAACCATAGGCTTTTTAGTGGTAGTTGATAAGTTTATGAAATGTGTAACCAGAAATTACACGTCTTCTCTATTTTTTTTCTTAGTTTAAGGGTTGATTAAGAACTGAACACTAAAGGTAGGTTATCACATAACTATTTCATTATCATACTATAATTGTTGCTCAAAATTTTATAGAATCAAACAAAATTTTTGTTTCAAGAATTAATTTAGCATATGCAAATTTTGGAAATTAGAGGTATTTCAACCCCTTCATAAGGGTGTCGAGTAGTAAGGGCACCAAACATTCGACAAATCATAAATACAATATAATAAAATGATTTCAATGCCGGCATATATTTTCTCTTTCTATTACAAAATAGACACAACTGGCACTACAGGGGTGGTTTTCCTTTTGGGGTATGTTGTCATTTTTATCGTGATTTTGGTAGTAATTTGGGGTTAAGTTTTCATGAAATAGAGTTCACATGAATTCTCGTCGGATTTTTTCAATCACTGTGCGACTTTTGAATTTTTCATTACAAGAGAGACGTAACCGACTAATGAGGGGGAGTTCACCCCTCAATGGTCTTAGTGGAGCATGGAATTACCATTCTTTCATCAAACAATAATTTTTGTTAAACCTCTTTAGAATTACATGGATTTATGTCACATGCTTTTCATTTTATATATGCGTATTCTAATAATTACAGGTAGTATTCCCCCTATCAAGGGTGGTTGTAATAAGAGAATCATTCATTTAAAAACTTGTGACGTAAATTGAATATATATAAAGCTTTTGTACCGTACATTTGAAGAATGAAAAAAAAAAATTTTAATTTTATGCCGCATTTAAAAATTTTGAAGCTACAAATAAGCCATGCAGATTCGAATATTTTTTAACTTGGGAAATGTTTAGTATTTTATAATCAAAATTACTGTTATAATGTATCTTGTCACCATAAATTCCGCATGAATTCCGATTGTTATGTGCAAGAGAGTAGATGCGATGAAAAGAAAATAGTGCAGCCTGCCGCGAGTGCAATTACAGTGACGCTCCCAGGCGCGAATCTACAACTGTGGCGAAACGACGACCGCCAACCCCCCCCCCCCAGCAGTGGGACTGAAGTAAATAAACTTTGTACAAATAAATTTTTTTATTTAAATTTATTAACATGCAAAAATAATTCAGAATCGTTAATTAGTATTAAAAAGACTGCAAAAGATATAAAATAATATTAAATGTGTAAAATGGTATATATATTCAACATGTGTATCCAATTTTCTAACGCCGCCCCGCCCCCCAGGACACTTCTCTGGATTCGCGCCTAGACGCTCCTGTCTCAAAAAATCATTTAGATATAAGCTTGCTGGTGGTAAGTTTACTACCATGTGAGAGCACTTTCGGTCTCTCCGTCTTACCCTTATTACCACACTTGTTCACTCTCACTTTTCAGCAGACATTTTCTGTTCATCGAAAAACTCTATACCAGGCCCAACTATTGCTAAAGCAAAACACATTCCGGGTTGCACAAAAATTCACAAAGTGCCTTTTAAAAATTTCAATCTCTGGTTTCAAAGCTTACCAGGGGAATGCGCGTAACGAGTGCTCGAGCGACAGCAATAGAGCAATGGTTTGTTTTTCCAATACACACCTCTGAAGTTGCACTTCATATTGCTCTAAATAATCTGTAAAGTGACTCTCTCAAAAACAGTAGCGTCACAGGACGTAAAGTGGTTACTTCACACGTCGTCGACCATCATCGCGCATGCGCACTTTAGAAAAGCAGTTTCACAGACAGGTTGCGAATCGTAAATAAGTAAAGCCGGGGACCCCATCTGGCGGTGCAGCCTCCACTTTAGTTCCCAAGTGACACAGGCCAGGCGCTCCTGTCACTATTTTGAAGCAGCCTTTGGTATGCAACTTTCTTGGTCGGGCGTTGCAAAAACTATTGTGTGATGCACGTGCGTACCAGGATATTACTACTCGTGTGATTGCAGCACTTGCCGAAGGCTCGAAACAAGAGTCGGTGGCTTGGGAAATCACCTGGTTCACGAATTTGTATCACAAATAACTACTATCATCAATAATTTAATGCCTGTAATATGTAACAGATTATTTCTAACCAATATAATATATTGTCCGACAAATGCGCGAAGTAGTTGATTCAAGACGGGTATGAAGTTCGCCGCCGAGCGAAGCGAAGAAGGCATTCACACGATTCGATAATCACCTACGCGCACTTGTCCCACATACTATTTTTTGAAACAACTGAGTGCAAAGTGTGCGAATAACTGGCCGATTTTACTCGTACACGGCCAGATGTGCGTGAATAAATTCTGCCGTAACATTTGAGAATCGGGCACTTCGCGCACGCTGGACAGGCATGAGAAACCAAACTTCGCACCCAGTTGTTCCAAAAAAATATTATATTGCAATCGTTCGACGCTTTTACCAGCGAAAAATTAATGGACACGTATTCAATTGGTTAAATAAATTTCAAATGAAATATTCTGCAGATATATATCCCAGTAGAACCGCGGCAAATGACACATATGGCCACGCCTCACAACCGTGAATCGGGCGACCACATGATACGATGGAATCACGATGAAGGGCAGGCGGAAATCTCGTGAGTCTTAAGGACACGGAGCGACCCGAGAATAAAAGCTCTCTGCATCCATCTCGCAATTGCCATGGCATTTTCCTGGCACGCGGGTATGGCTTCGAGGTTACGAACCAGTGATGGCTTTGCATCTGCGAGAGCACCGACGACAAGGACAATCACTTTAACCGAATATTCTCGGAACGTTCCCCGCAGCTCCCTCATAAGGTCACGAAACCTCTCTCCCTTTTCCTTCGTCTTGACTGTGATGTTGGCTTCGGCCGTAACCAAGAATTCGATCACGAACATAGTTTATTTCTCTTTGTCAAGGAGTACGATGTCGGGCCTCGATGTCCAGGAAGTTGGCAACGCCAACTTCAAATTTTGAAAAAATGAATATTGTGCTGAGTTGTGCTAGATTCATGTTCCATTGTGTCGTAAAAGATTTTTTGAAAAGATGAAAATTTGGGCCCAAAAATAAGAAAGAAAACATTTTTTTATGTCAGCAACGCCTATTGCTTTTTTCGAAGAAATAAAAATTGTGCTCAATTGTGGTAGATGTGTGCTCTATCGAGCCGTAAGAATTTTAAAAAATGAGAATTTGAGCCCAAAAATCAAAAAATCAAATTATGCCAGCCGCATCATTTTGTTGTTTTTTTTGACAAAACAGAACTTTTGTTAGGAACTACCTGCTACGCATACTACTGTGCTGCAAATATGAAGTCAAAATCTTGAAAATTTTTCGAAAAAAGCGACTCAAAAAAAAACTATTAAAAAAAATGGTCAATTTCAGAATTTCGAAAACATTTTTGAACTTAAGACGCGTTTATGACCCAAAACTTTGAAAATTACTAAATTCGAAAATCTGAAACTTGTGCTGAGTTTTGTTAGGCTAGCATGGTAATTATCTCTCATGGCAAATTGCATTCAAATCAATATTTTACAAATAAATGCAATATTTTTGAACATGGAACGTGTTTTTGACCAAAAATTTTCAATATTACGAAATTCGGAAATCTTAAACCAATGCTGAATTGCGCTAGGCTAGCACAATAATCATCTAACATCACCAATTGCACTCAAATTAATATTTTTCAAAAAATACAATATTTTTGAACTTAGAACGCGTTTTTGACCCAAAATTTTCAAAATTACGAAATTCGAAAATCTGAAACTTGTGCTGAGATGTGTTAGGCTAGCAAAATAATGATTTCAAATGACATTCTTCGCTCAAAATCATTTTTTCAGAATAAATGCAAACTTTTTGAACTTGAAATAAATTTTTTACCTAAAATTTTCGAAAATGCGAATTTCTAAAGCCTGAAACTAATGCTTAGTTGTGCTAGGCTAGCACAATACTCGTAAGTATCTTCAATATGGACTTGCGCGAAAATAATTCTTTTCAAGAAAAATGCAATATTTTTGAACATAGAACGTGTTTTTGACCAAAAATTTTCACAATTACGAAATTCTAAAATCTTAAACTTATGATGAATTGCGCTAGGCTAGCACAATGATTATCTCATATGACAAATCGCACTCAAATTAGTATTTTTCGAAAAAATGCAGTATATTTGAACTTGGAACGCGTTTTTGATCCAAAATTTCAAAAATTACGAAATTCAAAAATCTAATACTTGTATTGAGTTGGGCTAGGCTATCACAATAACTATCTCTCATGACAAATTGCACTCAAATTAATATTATCCCAAGAAATGCTATATTTTTGAAATTGGAACGCACTTTTGACCCAAAGTTTTCAAAAATACAAAATTTTTAAATCTGAAATTCGTGCTGAGTTGTGCTATGCTAGCAAAATAATTACCTCTTATAACGAATTGTACTCAAATTAATATTTTCCAGAAAATGCAATCTTTTTGGAATTGGAATAAACTTTCGACCCAAAATTTCAAAAATACAGATTTTCAAAATCTGAGACCCGTGCTGAGTTGTACTGGGCTAGCACGATAATTATCTTTTATGTTGAATTGCACTTGAATTAGAATTTTCCAAAAGAAATGCAATATTTTTGAACTTGGAACGCGTTTTTGACCAAAATCTTTTGAAATTACGAAATTCGAAAATCTGAAACTTGAACTGAGTTAAACTAGGCTAGCGCAAAATAATCTCTAATGACATTCTCACTCAAATTCATACTTTTAAAATAAATGCAATATTTTTAACTTTGAACGCGTTTTTGACCCAAATTCCTCAAAGTAAAGAAGTTCGAAAATCTGTAACTTGTGCTGAGTTGCGCTGGGCTAGCAAAATAATTATCTCTAATGACACTCTTCACTCAAAATTATATTTTTTAAATAAATGCAATCCTTTTGGACTTGAAATACATTTTTTACCTAAAATTTTCGAAAATACGAAATTCTGAAATCTGAAACTTATGTTTAGCTGTGCTAGGCTAGCACAATCATTATCTCTAATGACAGATGACAATCTAATATTTTACAAGAAAACTCAATCTGTTGGAACTCGGAAGGCGTTTTTGACCAAAATCTTTCAAAATTACGAAATTCAAAAATCTGAAACTTGAACTGAGTTAAGCTAGGCTAGCGCAAAATAATCTCTAATGACATTCTTCACTCAAATTCGTATTTTTAAAATAAATGCAATATTTTTAAGTTGGAACGCGTTTTTGACCCAAATTTCTTAAAGTAAAGAAGTTCGAAAATCTGAAACTTGTGCTGAGTTGTGCTGGGCTAGCAAAATAATTATCTCGAATGACATTCTTTACTCAAAATTATATTTTCAAAATAAATGCAATCCTTTTGGACTTGAAATACATTTTCTACCTAAAATTTTCGAAAATACGAAATTCTAAAATCTGAAACTTATTCTTAGCTTTGCTAGGTTAGCACATTCATTATCTCTAATGACATATGACACTCAATCTAATATTTTACAAGAAAACTCAATCTGCTTGAACTCGGAACACGTCTTTGACCCAAATTTTTCAAAATTACGAAATTGAAGAATCTGAAACTTGTACTGAGTTGTGCTAGTTTATCATAATAGTCTAGGCGAATTACACTTTGGAAAAAAGAAAATTGTTAACAGCACTTGGACAGTCGGAAATGGTAAAGTGGCTTATAATAAACATTAAAAATATAAATGCGTGAGCAGGGGTGTGGCGGGGTTGACTTGGGGGGATAAAAAGGGGTGAAAATGGCATGATTGTGATTTCCGGCGAAAATTGACGTCAGAGAGAAAAGTGTTCAATAGAAAACATATACATAGATAATAAAAAAATCTACAACTTTTGTATCCATGACTCTTCCACATAATCTCAAAATGTCTGAGAAAAATGAGAAAAACCGTGTTTTTTGGTTTTTTTTTCGTTTTTTATTTTCCATTCCCTAAAAATAATTCAATTCTGACGAAACTTGGTGAAAGTATACCTCTTTATGTCTTCAATATCCACAAATTTTGTTTAGATGGAAAAGTCAAGAGGCTTCCGAGATAATCATTTGTTCCTGTCCGAAACACTTTTTTTTGAAATGAAATTTGTCCTTCAGAAAATCATCGTACAGATTTAATTTAAGGCTCCATTTTTTTGCTTTGACATATACTTTTTGGTGAAATAAAGAAAAAAATAGTCACTATTAAAAATATGCTCAAAAATGGAAAAAACTCAGAAAGTGACTTTTGCAACAATCAATTTTTCACTGAATGTTGATAATTTGTTTAAATTTTAAAATATCTTGAGAAACTGATTACACCATTCAATTTTGCGGAAAAAATACAAAAGAAACGGTGTTCTATTATTTGACCAGAAGCTTCATTTTTGAACACTAACGCTATCAACATTCAAGTTGAATAACGAAGCTTCAGATGAATAAGAAAAAATACGACTTTTTAAATTTGTTTTGCCTTAAAATCAATTAGCTTTTAAATTTTTGTTAAATTCATAGACGCATGAGCAATTTTCAATAAAATTATCTAGAATTTAACATTTCAAATTGATTTCATGATCCGAATTTTCAGTATACTGGGTTTCTTCCTGATCTTCAAACGTTTCCTCGATATCGCTAAATTCCTTGGATAACTAAATTTCCGGGTTCAAGCAAGGACTTTGCTGCTCGATTTTACGTGGAACGTCTTTGTATTCATCGAAATCTTCTGAAATTTCGTCAAGGTTCGAACAATTGTCCGAACCATGACATTTTGTACATAAATCTGTACATCGCAGTCCATGCTTTCGACACCCACATCTATTACCTTAACAACTCATTTTGCAGCCGCAGAAGATTGTTTTTAATGAATCTTCAGGTATGATTGAGGATTCTGTAAAGCGAAGCATGAGCACTTTTAAATAATTGACAGTTTCTTCTTCCTAGCCTCACTTGGTTGCAGTTATTTTGTTTCCAAGCCACGTTTGAAGCTGAAAGTATGCTCTGTAAGAGTGTTGTGCAGCTGCTCCAAGAGTTGGTGGTAATTTTTCTAATTCAAAAGTAGACATTGCAGTCAGTTTCATTAAAAATTGCTCATACATCTATAGATTTAACAAAAATTTAAAAACTTATTAAATTTGAGGCAAAAATATTTTTAAATTCGTTTTTTTTTCTCGTTCATCTGATTTATGTTCGTTATTAGAACATGAACAACCGCAATCCCCAATAAATACTGTTCAGAGGAGTACTTTATTATAAACTTATACATAAAATTACAAAAACCCTGTTTAAAGGGTCAAAAAACATTCCATACTCTTGAATACGATTTAGTGAATTTAATTCAATAATATAAATGAGAAACAATAAAAAATAAAAAATGAAAAAACTTCTTTTAAGTACTTAATTAAGCCTATTCTGTATACAGCTAATTTAAGATACTAAGTATATATTCCATTTTTTATCTTTAATTTTATTTTTATAAAATTATTTCTAATAAAAATTCATCTTAAAATATTTTATTAATGAAAAATTACTTTTTTTTAAACTTATAAATAACGTAAATAATTATTTCTTTTAGAAACTATCAATTAAAAATAATGATAAGGTATTTATAAACTAAAAGATTCTATTTTTTATCATAAATTTTGATTTTCTAAAATTATTTCTAATTCATTTAAAAATATTTTATTCATAAAAAATTACTTTTTTCTAAACTTATAAACAACTTGAATATTAATTTTTCAACTAAGGATAAAATTGATAATAATTAAATATTTATAAGCTAAATCAAAAGAGGGGTAAAAGTTAAAAAAAATATTAGTTTTGTAATATAATTTTTTTCATCAAAAAAACCTAAAAGCCAAAAGGTTTTGAGAAAACCGTTTCTTCGAAAAGCCTTTTTAGCCGCCTTCCAAGCATTTATTGACAGGGCAATAGCGTTCCATGTGCGGATTACCGCCTGTAACGGCCTGGTTTTATCGAAGCCTACATATTGAAGATGCGATTTGCCCACCTGGAACAAAATACATTCACACATATAAAAAATGAAATAATATACAAACATGAAAATCTTTTCTTTCTCCATTTAAACGTCCCAATATCGAAAAAAACATCCATTTAAAGTCGCAATATTCATACGAGAAAGCCCCACCAAAAAAAAAGAAAACTGCCTCACCTTTCAATTATAATTTCCCTAAGAACCAATCAAAAAGAAAAAAATCTCAAGCGCACCCCCATAACAAAACCCAATAAGACTTTAGACGAACACACCATTCCTACTCCTAATGAAGCCATTTCCCATTTTACAACTCTTCACACTATTTAACATGCTAAGCTACAAACTACTCCACCCACCCTCAACCACTATGAGTTCAAAGCAGTCCCAAATAGTGTTTTCTCGAAGTAAAGTGGCTGATAGAGACACATGTTAATATTAATCAACCTCACTCAAAATTCTTAGTATATATAATCTTTCGAACTAATACAAAATTGTTTCTATTCAGAAAAAAAATTCAAAAATTCAATTTCTTGGATAATTATTAGTATAGACTTACAATTCAGTACAATTTAGTAGTTCTATGTGAATGATTTTTCAAATCTTTAAATTAATCATTGACCTCATTATAATGACTATATTTTTCTTGCAGGATCAAGTCAACGCCTTTCCCATCTACAATCGCGACTACAAGAAGCGCCAGTACCAGATGAAAGTCTTATTGGAAGAGTCCAAGGAGCAACGACTTGTGAAACTGATCCAAGCGGTAATAAAAAAAAACTAATGAACTGGGCTGGGGCTCTGTAAAATCTTCTTCATCCCATTTTATTCAAATATATATTTCCCTGTACTTCAAGCCACGTGTTAAGATTAACTTTTCCTAAATTATTCAGATATACTTGTGTTGGACTAATATCAAATTTTTAGGGTAGTGTAGATCAACTTTTTAATAGTTTTGAAGTATATTTTTTCCAATGGTTGAAATCACAAACTTTATATTTTTTTACAGAATCAAGTGAAGGACAACAAAAGCTGAAATAATGAGTATGACGCCGAATAAGAAAATTGACGGAAAATCAAAAACTAGGAAGTAATGTTAAAGTAATATGATAAATAAAAAGTTTTAGCATAGATACGAATTCTTCTTTGATAATCATTCCCCTAAAGAGCGATTTATTATTTGTACACCGAACATTGCTAGAATGACCTTCTACATCTATCCAAAAGCTTAACGGTTTAAGATGAACACGAATCAACAAAAGATATCTTGAATGCGTCCATATCAATAATAGCCGAATTTTATCTATACTATAGTACCAAGACGCGAAATACCTTGTCTTTTTCGTATTCCTTGAATCTATATATTTCAAAAACATATTTGGTGGTGGTTAAAAGACATTCAGACATTAATATAAGCAATAATAACAATTCAAATTTAATAATGATAAAAAGTTAGTTTTAGGGAAAGAAAAATGTTTTCGAATTTGCAGTAAATTTAGAAGGTAAATAATGTATTAATCATAGAACCTTAAATATACTTTAATAATAAAATAATATTATAGAAATATTCACTCATAATGTAATACAAAAAATGTCAAATATGTAAATATACAAGAAGCGTGGTACGAGAAAATCAAAATGAATCAATTCAAGCAATTGACATTTTTTTATTACGCTGCTCAAGTATATTATTTTTTATTTAACTTTCTCCACAGGATATCTCATTACTGAATACATTGACGCTAAAAATTAAACTTATATTTCTGCTCATTCAACAGTTCACGCATGAAACAAAATAGAATTGAATAATAGTCGAATGTTAATAGTCAAATTGCTTCGATTTATTATTTTAAATTTAAAGAGAGATAAAAAATATATATTCTTTTGCTATTTTAACAATAAGCATTATACATATTAAGGTAAAACTTTGACATTCAACCTTTTATTTAAATTTTAGTCTAAAATATTGTATGTTTCAGCAAAAATGGAGCCAGCTAATCTAAGGATAAATCCAGTTGGATCAGCCAGCCTATTGCAAACATTGCATGAAATTAGTATTGAGTGCAATTTTTCTAAACTTAATTTCAAAGTCGAAATTCTAAAACCAAAATCACCTCTTCAAGTATTCATTGTAACTGGCGAATTATCTAAAGGTCATGCAAATTATGCAAAAACTGCTTCGAGTACACGTATCCTCTGCTGTGAGGAATTTCGGTGATTCACACAGATCATATCATACGGTAAAGTCTTAGTGTGCTAATTATTACTTTATCGTTTGAATTTCTACAAGTGAATAGATTTTGAAGTAACTCCTGAAAACTTATATTTGACGAAGTAAATTCCAAATATAATATAAAAAAGTGAGCTTTAACAAAGTGAAATAAACCAATGCAAAAATAGAATAAAATTTTAGAATAGAATTTTAGAATTGAATTTTAGAATAGAATTTTAGAAATTTAAGAAATAGATTAGAATTCGTCCATGGACAAAAATGACGGTCTAAATTTATCTCACATACTTTACCTCGCATAGATGTGAGATAATGGCAAGCAAATATAAAAGTAGAACATATTCAACATCTTATCAGTATCAAGTTCTTTGAAAACCAGTTCTCTGTGTCTAGCGAAATGAAGATTTTTATCTGTACTCTGCTCTTTACATTTATGATATTTCTTAGTTCTGTTCGTAAGTAGAATATAATATGATATCAAATCAGTCATATATCAAATCATCTTACATCCGGATATCGAATAATATTCAAAAATTGTTTTTAACATTAAAACAGCTGAAGCATATGTTATAGTATCATTGTACGTATTTAAGCATTATTTTTTCATTATTTGTTGTAAAAACAATTTAAATTCATACTTGTTGCGTTCACTTTTTTTCATACAAAAAATTAATCAAATCTTTTCTGTCGGAAAGATTAAAATCTATTATGGAAAAACGCACACAAAGAATTTTGGACGCAAAGTATTTTCGCAAAATTTCAGGCTCGGTACGTGGCAAAACTTTCAATTCTAAGGTACAGAGACTGCATGAGGCAACATTTTTAGATACAGAGATGGGAGGAGATAGATGTGAAGTAGAACTTTTGGAACGTATGTAAGTTATCATTCTACTCCACCCACTTCCAATTCGAAAAACTTTTCGGCCACCCTCATAAGTTTGCACTAAAAGTTACATTTTGTTGCAACTCTTTATTACAGCTTGATCTGTAGTTTTTGCCAACATATGCTACATGAATTTAACGTTAAAGCCTCACGTGTATGCCGACACATGAACAAAAAATGTCACCTCACATCTATCTCCTTCCGGCTTTGTATCTAAAATGTTTGTCCCATTATATTACTTATCTGTAAAACTGAAATTTTTGACACGCACCGAACCAAAAAATTTTCCCAAATACTTTGTGTCTAAAATTTCTTGTAGGCGTTTTTCCTGCCTAGATTTGAAGGTCACACGAAAATAATGTTTCAAAAAATGCTGTATTCATCATGGCGTATCTTTGAACCTAGAACACCTGACTGGAGCCTTGCTAGCATCCGGACAAAACCTTTGCGTGTCTAGACTAACGTGTTGATATTAACTGACTTCACTTACATTTAAGATACCTAATTTATTTTGTGCCACTGACTTCGGGGTTCTTTGAAAAAATTCCTTGATAAAAAATCCCTATATCTATTTGTTCTTACAGAATCAAGTTCACAATCGTCGCGTCATAATGAGCAACATTCAAAGCCCCCGTCGCCGCCATATGGCGGACGAGAGACACCTGAAGTAGTTTTGATTGAACCTGGACGTTATGGACTATCCATGGAGGATGGAAGGATTGTTCCACTTACTAAGAAAATGGCGAATCGGTTGTGTATTCCTCAAAACCGATATCCAGTTGCTCGCCCCCAAGGTAATATTCCAATGATGATTCTCATTTTCTCAAGTGGGGAGAATTTCAATAGGATATTCCCGGCTATTCCATTTGATCTCATTTATGTCCCAAGTTATCCCAGGGATATCCCATGGATAACTCATCGGAATATCCGGCAAGGCGGAAATCTGGATATCCCCAGGATATTTGGGATGTCTTCAAGACGTTCCTGGGATATTCAAATGTCCCACGTGGGATATTCAAGAAAATGTTATATATCCCACGTGGGATATTAGAATGTCCCAGAAACGTCCCACAGCCATCACGGATATCTTGGGGATTTCCAAATTTCCGCCTATGTGGGATATTTCGACAGGATATTCCTGGGATGACTTGGGACATGAATGGGATCAAATGGGATATCTCATTGCTGTGAGGAGAGAGTGTGACCTTTAGATGACTTTCACTTCCCAAAAAAAAACCTTTCTTGTTCTATGTCAATGGTTTTTTAAATCTTTAAATCAATCAATGTTCTCGTTGAAATGACTATATTTTTCTCACAGGATCAAATCAACGACTGTCACATGTACAATCGCAACCACAAGAAGCACCAGTACCAGATGAAAGTCTTATTGGAAGAGTCCAAGGAGCAACGACTCATCAAACTGGTCCAGGCGGTAATTTAAAAACTAATGAACAATCTAAAACAAATATTAGAGTATTCTGCCTAAGACATTAGTATATTGTGCAGCTAGGGAGGGATGCAGGCGTTTTTTGTCGAGCGCGATGTTTGCAGAATGAGTCGTAGGGCGAGGGACGCCTTCGGCGTCCCTCGACGACTCATTCT
>JAUMHM010111101.1:0-21438 GCA_032362435.1 Melikaiella ostensackeni | reverse complement strand
TAATTTCTGAGTCGGTTACGAACGGGCACCGAAATATCAGCAGTGACGCATCTGTAACCCCTCTGGCAAAAACTCTTTTAAAAATTCAAATATGACACATATCGTTAAAACGCTGAGCTAGATGTTTACCTTAATTTATATTCTTTAAATATCTATATCAACTTTCACCTTCGATTAAAAACAGAGAACGAATGCGTCATTTAGAAATTGACAGTCTTCAAATCGATTCTACGGTTAGTGTACGAATTGAAGCACTTGGCGTAATTTGCTGTGGACGCCATTTAGTGTCAACTTTGACGAGTCTAAAAAAATAAACTCCTTCAAACAAAAGCTTAAAAATTGTGAAATTAATTGAATATAGCCTATAATCACGAATTCACTTGCATTGATAAACTGGTTACGAACCGGCTCATCGTTGGGTTACGAACTGGCTCAAAGAGGACTTTCGGAGGTTACGAACGAACACTGCGGGTATGTTCGTTCAAATTCTTGCTTATTTGATTTATGCATCCTTAAACTTGCTTTTAACGACATTTTTGATTGAAAATGGATTATTCTTCACGTAAGAAGAAACTTTATTGCATTCAAATGTTGCTTGAGGCATTCGAATAGGATTCTATTCTTTCCAGCTTTTTAGTAGGTTACGAACTGGGGCCTTTACCTTACAATTTCAAAACAAAAAAATAAAAATTAATTAGCATTGAAGACGTCAGAGTGTCTACTCGAATCCTGGAAAAAAATTTCCTGGCAATTCCAGGTTTATCCCAGGTATTTCTAGATTTTCCCAGGCATAATTTTTTTAAATATGGATCTATTCGAGTTGCATCATACATACTTCAATAACCTAAATTTATTATCCACTTGTGAATGGTTGAATTTTAAATAATTACCATAAGATATCGGAATATGTATACAGTTTCGCGAGTTTATTATAAATAATGTTTTTCCAGTCCTTGCAAATATATAAATGGGTAAACTAATTATCTTTTTTGTTGAAAATTCATATTTTCGGATTGAAAATTCGACTGTTTTGTACAAAATTCGTATTTTCAGCATGAAATTTCAACCTCTTGGTAGAAAATTCAACAATTTAGTTCAAAATTCGTCTCTTAAGGTTGAAAGTTAACTTTTTCGTTGAAAAAACATATTTTCGGGTTGAAGAGGCAACTGTTGTGTACAAAATTCGTCTTTTTGGCTCAAAAATCCAACACTTTAGATGACATTTTTCTTCTCTCAAGACTGAAAAACTTTCTTGATTGGAAATTCAACTCTTTTGTAGGAAATTCGTCTTTTTGGTTCAAAAATTAATCTCTTTTGGAAGAAACTTAATCTTTTATGTTTACAAATGCAATTGTTTGGTTGAAAATTCATCTTTTTTGGTTCAGAATTGAAGTATTCTGTTGAAAATTCAACTATTTGGTTGAAAATTAACTTTTCTGTTCAAGATTCATATTTTCGGGTTCAACGTTCAACTGTTTTGTAGAAAATTAAACAATTTCGTTGAAATATTTTTTTCTTCCTCGTCTGAAAAATATTTCCTGGTTGAAAATTCAACTCTTGTCGAAAATTCGTGTTTTGGTTTAGAAACTCTTCAGTATAAATTACATCTTTTCTCGTTAAAAATGCAACTTTTCGTAGACAATTCATACGCTTTGGTTGAGGATTCAACTACTATGTTGAATTCAACTATTTGATTGAAAACGACTCATTTTATCAGAAATTCGTCTCTTTAGGTTGAATTAAACTGTTTTTTAAAAATTAAAATCCTTTTTGGTTGAAAATTCAAATACTTGGTTGAAAGTGGAACTACTTCCTAAAAATTTCTTTTATTGGTTGAAGACTCATCACTTGAGTTGAAAATTTATCTGTTTGGTTGAAAATTGAACTATTTTGTTGGAAATTCGTTTTTTTTACTCAAAAATTAATTTTTTTCAAACTGAAAATTTGACTATTCTATTTTTGGTTGGAAATTATCTTTTTCAAATTTTAAAATTCAACCATTAGGCTGAAAATTGATGTATTTTGTTGGAAATTCGTCTTTTTGACAGAAAATTAATCGTTTTGGTTGAAAAGACAGTTTTTTGGTTGACAATTAATCTGTTTAGTTGAGTATTCCACTATTTTGTTGAAAATTCATCTTTTTGAGTTGGGAATTCATTCTTCGTTGAAAATCCAAATATTTTGTTAAAAGTTGAACTATTTTGTTAAAAATTCATTTTTTTGCTTGAAAATTTATCTTTTCTTGTTGAAATTCAACTTTTTGGTTGAAAATGTACGTATTCTGTTGAGAAATCGTATTTTTTGTTAAAAAATTAATCGTTTTGGTCAAAAAGCCAACTGTTTGGTTCATAATTAATCTATTTTAGTTCAGTATTTAACTATTTTGTTGAAAATTCGTCTTTTCTGGTTAAATTCAACTGTGTTTCATTTGAAATCTAACTCTTTTATGTTGACAATTCAACTACTCGGTTGAAAGGGGAACTATTTTGTTAAATATTAATTTTTTTGGTTGAAGGTTCATCGTTCAAGTTGAAAATACATATTTTTTGGTTGAAAATTCAATTAATTGTTGGAAATCCTTTCTTTTTAACTTATCTTTTTTTAAATTGAAAATTCAACTACTTAGTAGAAAATTGATGTATTTTGTTACAAATTTGTCTTTTTCGGTAGAAAATTAATCGTTATGCTTAAAAAGGCAACTGCTTTTCTGATAATTTATCTGTTTTAATTGAGTATTTCACTATTTTGTTAAAAATTAATTTTTTTTTGGCTGAAGACTCATCGTTTAAGTTGAAAATTCATTTTTGGATTAAAAATTTAACTATTTTGTTGAAAAACATGTTTTCGGGTTGAAAATTCAACTATTTGGTTGAAAGTTCGTATTTTTTTTGTACAAAAAATTAGTCGTTTTGGTTAAAAACAAAACTGTTTGGTTGATAATTAATGTGTTTTAGTTGAGTATTCAACTGTTTCGTTGAGAATTCATTTTTCCTTTGGCTTAAGACTCATCGTTTAAGTTGGAAATTCATCTGTTTCAGTTGTGTATTTAACTATTTTGTTGGAAATTCGTCTTTTCTGGTTAAATTCAACTGTGTTTCATTTGAAATATAAATCTTTTTTGTTGAAAATTCAACTTTTTTGGTTGAATTAAACTGTTTTTTATTTGAAATTCGAATCCTTTTTGTTGTGAATTCAACTATTTGGTTTAAAGTGAAACCATCTTGTCAAAATTTAATTTTTTTGCTGAAGATTCATCATCTAAGTTAAAATTTTATCTTTTAGGTTGAAAATTCAACTATTTTGTTGAAGATACATATTTTCGGATTGAAAATTCAACTATTTGGTTGGAAGTTCGTATTTTTTTGTATGAAAAAGTATTCGTTTTGGTTAAAAATACAACTGTTTGGTTGATAATTAATGTGTTTTAGTTGAGTATTTAATAATTTTGTTGAATTTTTTTTTTTTTTTGCTGAAGATTCATCGTTTAAGTTGAAAATTCTTCTTTTTCGTTGAAAATTCCAAGTATTTTGTTGAAAATTTATATTTTTGGGTTGAAAATTCAACTCTCTTGTTGAAAATTCGTTTTTTTTTTGTTGAAAATTTGAGCATTTTGTTGAAAAATCGTATTTTTGGTTAAAAAATCAATCGTTTGGGTTAAAAAGCCAACTGTTCGGTTGATAATTAACCTGTTTTAGTTAAGTATTTAACTATTTTGTTAAAAATTCGTCTTTTTTGGTTGAATTCAACTGTTTTATTTGAAATTCGAATCTCTTTCGTTGAAAATTCAATTACTTGGTTGAAGGTGGAATCATTTTGCTGAATATTAACTTTTTTGTTTGGAAATTTAACTTTTTTTTTGAAAATACATATTTTTAGGTTTTGTTGGAAATTCGTCTTTTTTTTGTTAAAAATTTATCTTTTTTCAATCAAAAATTCAACTATTCGGGAGAAAATTTATTTATTTTGTTGCAAATTTGTCTTTTTGGTAGAAAATTAACCGTTTTGCTTAAAGAGGTAACTGTTTCTTTGATAATTGATCTGTTTTAATTGAGTATTCAACTATTTTGTTGAAAATTCAACTACTTGGTTAAAAGTGGAACTATTTTGTTAAAAATTAATTTTTTTGGTTGACAACTCATCGTTTAAGTTGAAAATTTATCTTCTTGGCTGAAAATTCAACTCCTTTGTTGGAAATTCATTTTTTTGTTTGTTTAAAATGTATCTTTTTTTAGCCGAAATTTAAATATTTGATTGAAAAATTTTATTTTTCGTATGAAAAATTAATCGTTTCGTTCAAAAAGTCAACTGCTTGGTTGATAATTAATATGTTTTAGTTGAGTGTTCAACTATTTTGTTGAAAATTCATTTTTCTTGGTTCAAATATCAACTATTACATATTCCGATGTGAGTTCACCACTTCTGGTGAACACCATCGAATGAATAAATCAATTAATAATACTGAAAACATAATTAATTTTTGAATTTGTTTCTAAACTATATGAATTTGAATAATTGTTGAAACTAATTTTTATTTCATCTTCATACATAAAATTCAGTGCATATTTAACATATTAATACTTCGAATAAAAGATCTTTTCCTGACAATAGTGAAAATAATATAAGCAAGTTTGGTTCAAATAACCATAACTCCACAACTATAAATGTTTTTCTATGAATAAAAAATCATTGTTTATTAAATTTATGCTACATTTCTTCAATGAGGCAAGCTCGAAGAAACTTCCTGACTCGAAGAAAAAAATCCCTGACATTTTCATGTTTTTCCAGGTATATAAAAATTTCCTGACAATTCCAGGTTTTCTATGTTTTCCAGATGACATTCCAGACACCCTGAGCAAATTCAAAACGTTCTGCAGTTGGACAATTCCCGGTATATTTTAAAATAAAGATACAAAGTGAAATTTCATTTAGTTAATAACAACAACAGAATTCATTTTTATTGAATATGAAATATTGCCAATAGTACCTGCAGAATAGAAATGTATCAAATCCAAGTGAATCTGAGCCGGCAGGTATGGAGGTCAGCTTATCTGATGATTATAGGCGTCAGATAACTTAGACCTTAGATAAACCAGATCACGTTTCATTGCTGGTGAAATGACTTAAATACTGCATTTAAATTGTGCACAAGGTGGTCTGAAAATACTTTTTTATAACACCTCTATGATTTTGGCCCATTTTCATGCCTTTGGAGCGGGACCACAAACTCGCTTCTCGAGCAGCGTGAGTAGAAGACACGTTCTACTCCCTAGGGAGTAGAAAAATGACGAATATGTCTAATAATTATCTGAGTGCGTGGATATCGACAACAGCCGGTCAGCGATCAAACGTGCTGCTTGGATCACTGGTTTAGTGCATTTTGCAGTCCTTTTATCCGGACTCGAAAATCGAGATGATGGAATCGACCTACAGTCATGAAAAGTGCCCAAATCGAGAGGAGTCTTTGAAAAAAGTGTCGTGTATGATTCGGGAGAGATCTTTCTAAATTTCTACGGCTCGAGAATGTTTTCAGAAATGAAAAGATCTTTCCCTAGTTATGCAATATACTATTTGTTTATTTTCATTCATATTTTCACACTAAATCTGTAGATGTCAAGTTTTGATCCAGAAGGATCCAAAATGCACAATGTAGTTGTCAACTATATTGTGTTTGACACCCTCATTTGATCGAAATGTGACACCTTGTAATTTAGTGTGAAAATATAAATAAAAATAAGTAAATATTATATTGCATAACTAGGGAGGGATCTTTCCACTTTTACTATGTTTTCAGAACCAGTCGGAGGCGAGTGATGAAAATATTTCTAAGCCGTAAAAATTTTGATAGATCTCTCCCGAGTCATACACCTTGGAGTGAATACAATGCACAATTTAAATGCAGTATTTGAGACATTGCACGAGCAATGAAATTACAATATGTTAAATTGATGTTGCAAATGTTATATTGATCATTCATTTAATAATTCAACTATATCCTAATTCTATAGATTATTATTTCAATTAATAAATTAAAATTGTTTTCACTCGTGTGGTTCATGCTACTACATTTTTCTTCTGTTGGAACCAAAATGCCGTTTTGAAAAAAATTGGCCCAATTGGCCCAAGTCCAGATTTTCGAAATTCTGGGTTCTCTCTCTTTTTCTTTTGTTATCTTTTACCATGGTACTCTCAATTCTCTCTACCCCTTTCTCTTGACTTATTGCAGTCAGGATGCTGACCCTGTGTTCTCTGATTCAACTTCAGCGGTCGCCTGCAAAGTATTTCCGCGCGTGTTGCACCGATACATAACATTAACTTCAAATTTCATTTCGAGATCTTGCGATATCTTCCATTCAGCATTTCAAAAGCGAATCGCATATGCAAATCTGCTCTGATGGTATCCAAATGTATTTCATTGAAATTTATCTCATTGATAAACTGTGACGTTGACAATCAATTTCCATCATCGAAATATGCATGTACGTAAGAATGTCGCAGCAAAAAAATCATATTATCATATTTTGATCATTGTTTGTTATTTTGTAGCGTTTAGGGTACTAAACAGTAATGCCAAAAGATTTTGCAAAATTTTGAATTTGCCAAAAGTTGTTAATAGAGAGCGGATCAGCGCCACTGTGAAGTAAGCTGGCGAGCGGCACTCGGCTCTCACACGCGGAGAACCCCAGTGAGAGAATCATTTGTTCTTGATAATTTCGAAATGAAAGCGTTTGAAATTTGAAAAAAAATGTCTACAATGATCTTGAATTGAAAACGTTCCAATTCAAGATATTTTAGATTAGGTTAATTTTTGAAAAAGAACAATATTTCGAATGGAATGAAAAGAAATTTAACTTGTATCATTTCTGAATAACATTGGTTATAATTGGATAACTATAGATTGCAAAATTTCAGAACAGAAGCTTTCAGATTAAAATTTGGAAAATAGGACAATCTCAAAACGCTAAAAATCAAATCTTTTACCATCAGAATTTCGAAAAATAGATTATTCAAAATTACAAGGAATGAAAATTACATTATTTCTCATTAAAATCATTCAAAATTAAATAATTTAAAACATAAAACTTTTAAATTTTAATTAATTTAAATGCGAAGCGATTAGAATGTGACAATTTGAAATTAAAAACTAAATTGAATGTAAAGTCAAAGCTTCTGATATTCTAGAAACCGAAATTCTCATTAAATCAAAAAAAAAAAGATTTAACATAAAAATTGATAAGACAAATTTTTCTAAAATCAAAAAATAAATTCACCTTTATTTTCACAGTTCAAAATGGAAATTTCTTCAATTATAAACCTTCAAGATTGAATTATTCTGAAAAATGTTCGAAATAAAAAGTAGTATCAAATGAAAAACATTTAGAATGAAAAAATGTATACCTTCAGAACCTTTAAACCTAAACAAATCCGAACTTCATTTAGAACTAAAAAAAAAAATTTAGTCGCGAAGGATTGTAATATTAAAGCTTTTTTTCTACTCGAACCATTAAAAGTTTCTATTACTTATCAATGAATTATTAATAAGGATCTTAATAATAAGTATTAAATTTAATTCAATTTTTTAATTTAATTAATTTCAATTTTAATTAATGAGTAGAAAAAATAATACGTATTTTATAATTAAATTATTAATGAGTACATTATAGGTTCATTATTTTAAAGAAGCTAACAATTCTTGAATCTTCGATTATACTTCTCAAAATCAACTATTTCAACTTTATTCCCAGAATTTAAACTTAGTAAAAAGATCTATCCAAACACTTTGAAAGTCACATGATACTGCATGATATACTTATTAATAATTTATTAATAAGTATTATATATATGTAATAAATATCAATAATGATTTAATAATCAATAACATTAATTAATAATGATACTTATTCAATAATTTAATAATAAGTATCATATCATGTAGTATCATGTGACTTTCATAGTGATTGGATAGATTTTTTCTACTGAGTTTGAATTTCGGGATTAAAATTGAATTATTAATCCAATTAATTATTTAACCAATCAGTAGATAATAGTTAAATAAATAAATACAATTTGTTCAGCTTCAGGCACAAGTCGTAATTTTCAATCAATTTTAATTTACAAAGGCTCATTTTATTGCTTGAAAGGTTCTTTATAATTCTATTCGTCAAGCTTACATTAAATAATATTTAGGAAATTGTTTGATTCCAAAAAATGAGTAACTAGAAATAATTTTATGTATAATTTCAAAATATAATAATTCCTACAAAAACGTGACTAATAGAATTGTAAAGAATATTTCAAGGAACAAAACGAGCTCTTGTGAACTGCATTTGAATGAGAATCACAACCGTTGCATGAAGCGGGAGGGAAAACACAATAATGCAAATAACTACATTTGAATGAAAAATTATGAGCTCAACTATTTTATCAATATTCACGCTCAGGTTTCTGATCTGAAATTTGTTGCAATAAGCAATGGGACTTTTTTTGTAAATTGTATACGCCAAGTTCAAAATTCAGTGATTTTGAACATGAATGTACACTCAGAACATCCTTAATACGCACGGGGCGGATTTTGTATGCTTACGAGGTTCGTTTGATAAGTAAGATATATTTCCCGATAGATGGCGCCAAAATGAACTTTGTATTATATGGCCAAGAAATAGCACTTTTCAAACTAATCTGAGGACGAAACCTGGATACACCACTATACACTCGAGACAAAGCAGCAGTCAAAGCAGTGGGTACTGTCAGGTGAAAGTGCGCCAAAGAAGGCGAAGATTGTTTTGTCAGCTGGGAAGGTGATGGTCACAGTATTTTAGGATACATAAGGAATTATCCTCAATGATTACTTGGGGAAAGGTAAAACTATAACAGGAACGTACTATGTATCATTATTGAACCGTTTGAAAGCCGAGCTGCAGAAAAAACGGCCACGATTGTCGCACAAAAAAGTTCTGTTTCATCACGACAACACACCGGTTCACACCTCCGTAATCGCAATGGCAAAAATACGCGCACGGGGCTTCGAATTGATTCCTTACCCACCCTATTCTCCAGACTTGGCTCCGTGAGACTCCTTTCTGTTTCACAATTTGAAGACCTGGTTCGGTGGGAAGCGATTTTCGTCCAATGAAGATTAACACACAGAAGTAATATTTATGACCATTTATGACCATTATATCGCAAAGGACTTGATCTTCGCTTACAAGGTGGCTTTTGGGGCATGCTGGAAGGGATCAAGGGGCTTGAAATGCAAAAAAATGTAAACGTCAGTTTCGGGGAAGTGATTTTACGAAGTCCATGTAATTTGCAATCGTTTTATTGAAACGTACGCGTCTCAGTCTTATATTCGTAAAAATTGAGGTTTTCCCCATGTCTTTCCAATAAGAAAATTCAGGGGTAGGTCCAACCCCTAATCGTTGTATGATGTGAAAAACTACAGATTTACTTTTTTTGGGAATCACACAAAATAAGCCATTATAAGGTAATTCTGGGTGAGATGGAACTCCGGGAGAGATGGAACTCCGGAAGAGATGGAATCCCCTATTTAATACAAATTAACTATTACGAGTTTTTGTGTGCGAGCGACGATTCATACAGGGGCAAAATATAAAGCGTGCAAATTAGAAAATCATAAATCGCAAACTAACAGAACAAATTTTCCGCGATCGCTTGTACAAGTAGGAAAATTCCGGGCGAGGTGGAACCCATATTTCAAAATCATCACAAATTCAAAGTGAATTGCAAAAATAATCTATGTATTGTACCAAACTTTAGTTGGAACCATTATCTACAAGTACGCGGAGCGGTTTCGGTGTTTTATCATTTTATCTTTTTTTTCTGAATAAAAAAAGCTTCCATCTCACCCGCAAGATTCCATCTCTCCCCGAATCGTCATTTCTTTCTGCTTTATTTGGTAAAAAATGATAAAATGATAAAACACCGAAACCGCTCCGCGTACTTATAGACAACGGTTCGAACTAAAGTTTGATACATTACATGGACTATTTCCGCAATTCCCTTCAAATTTGTGATGATTTAAAAAAACGGGTTCCATCTCATCCGGAATTATACTACTAGAGAAATTTCAAACTGTCGCCAACGCTGTAAAATCAAATTTTTATATGTTCGAACACAGCTTCGCCACTTTGTTAATTTTGAAAATTTTCAAAATTTCTGTCGGATTTCAAAAGAAGACGATAAAAATCACCAGAATGCGTGAAGAAAATTGGATTACATGAATTAGACTGAAAGAAATATATAGAATTTTTAAAAAAGATTTATAAGCTTCTTTGCAAGGTTACTTTCGAATCTGAAGTAAAGGCCGAGTTCAGGTTCACCGAATTTCGGTTAGTGCGGAACGAATATTTTCGGTGAGCCCAGAGAAACCGGAAAGAGCCGCTAGGTTCACCAAGATTCAGTGAGCGTAGGCCGAATATTTCGAAGTGTCCAGGAAAACTTTGAAGAGCGGGTAGGGTCACGAAAACTCCGTGGGCGTAGACCAAATATTTTCAGTGTACCCTGAGAAACTGGACAGAGCAGCTAAGTTTACCGAGATCCGGTAATTGAGACCAAATATTTTCGGTGAGTCCAGGGAAACTGGAGAGAGTGGCTAGATTCACCAAAATTCTATGAGCGTAGACGAAATATTTTTAGTTTGAGCAGGGAAACTGAGAAGAGCGGCTACTTTCACAAAAATTCGGTGAGCGTAGACCAAATATTTTCAGTGTGCCCAAAGCAAATGGAAAGAGCGGCTAGGTTCACAAAAATTCGGTGAGCGTAGACCAAATATTTTCAGTGTGCCCAAAGCAAATGGAAAAAGCGGCTAGGTTCACAAAAATTCAGTACGTAAAGACCAAATACTTTCGATGTGCCCAGGGAACCTGAGAAGAGTGGCTTGGTCCACCAAAATTCGTTAAGCGTTGACCAATTATTTTCAGTGTGCCCAAAGAAAATGGAAAGAGCGGCTAGGTTCACAAAAATTCAGTGATCGTAGACCAAATATTTTCAGTGTGCCCAAAGCAAATGGAAAGAGCCGCTAGGTTCACAAAAATTCGGTGAGCGTAGACCAAATATTTTTAGTGCGCCCATACCAAATGGAAAGAGCGGCTAGGTTCACAAAAATTCGATGAGCGTAGACCAAATTATTTCGCTGTGCTCAGATAAACTGGAAAGAGCTGCTCGATTCACCAAAATTCAGTACGTAAAGACCAAATACTTCCGGTGTGCCCAGGGAACCTGGGAAGAGTAGCTCGGTCCACCAAAATTCGTTAAGCGTTGACCAATTATTTTCAGTGTGCCCAAGGAAAACGGAAAGAGCGGCTAGGTTCACAAAAATTCGGTGAGCGTAGACCAAATATTTTCGCTGTGCCCTGGGAAACTGGAAAGAGCAACTAGGTTGAACGAAATTCCGTGAGCCAAGACCAAATATTTTTTGTGTACCCAGGGAAACTAGAAAGAGCGGCTAGATTCAGCAAAATTCGGTGAGCGTAGACCAAATACTTTTGGGTTGCCCAGGAAACTGGAAAGAGCGGTTAGGTTCACCAAAATTCGGTAAGGGTAGACAAAATATCTTCAGAGTGCCCAGGAACATTGGTAAGAGCGGCTAGGTTCATCAAAATTCAGTGGACGTTGACCAAATATTTTCGGTGTGCTCAGGGACACTGGGAAGAGCGACTAGTTCCACCAAAGTTTCGTGAGCATAGACCAAATTTTTTCGTTGTGCCCAGGAAAACTGAAAAGAGGGACTAGGTTCACCTAAATTCCGTGAGCGTAGATCAAATATTTTCGGTGTACCCAGGGACACTGGAGAGAGAGGCTAGGTTCACCAAAATTCGGTGGGCGTAGACGAATTATTTTTAGTGTGCCCTGGGAAACTGGAAAGAGCGGCTAGATTCACCAAAATTCGGTGAGCGTAGACTAAATATTCTCGGCGTGCCTAGGGAAACTGGGAAGAGCGGCTAGGTTAACCGAAATTCGGTAAGCGTTGAACAAATATTTTCGTTATGCCCAGGAAAACTAGAAAGAGCATCTAGGTTCACCAAAATTATGTGAGCGTAGACAAAATATTTTCAGTTTGAGCAGGGAAACTGGGAAGAGCGGCTACTTTCACAAAAATTCGATGAGCGTAGACCAAATGTTTTCAGTGTGCCCTGGAAAACTGAAAAGAGCAGCTAGGTTCACAAAAATTCAGTGAGTCGAGACCAAATATTTTGGGTGTACCCAGGAAAACTGGAAAGAGCAACTGGCTTTACCAAAATTCTGTGAGCGCAGACCAAATATTTTCGGTGTTCCCAAGGAAACTGAAAAGAGCGACTAGGTTCATCAAAATTCGATGGGCGTAGACCAAATATTTTCAGTGCCCCCAGGGAAACTGGAAAGAGCAAATAGCTTTACCAAAATTCTGTGAGCGTAAACCAAATAGTTTCAGTGTTCCCAAGGAAACTGAAAAGAGCGAGTAGGTTCACCAAAATTCGGTGGGCGTAGACCAAATATTTTCGGTGTGCCCTGGGAAACTGAAAAGAGCGGCTAGGTTCACCAAAATTCCGTGAGCATAGACCAAATGTTTTTGATAAGCCTAGACACTTCGCAAATAAATGGGAAAGGCCGTGGCTGCGCGAACCAAATTTTCAGTACAAAAAACTCGATTTTTTCGGTACGAATAGCGGCAGCTAGAAGAAAAAGAGATTTTCATACCAAAACTTCAGCACGAATATCCAAAATATTATGGTATGTGTAGACACTGACAATAAAATAAAAATGCTATCGTAAATACTCTACAAAAAGTTCTAATGCACAAATTTGTGTTCTTAAACAGTTTTTTATGCGCCATTTATTGTTGTAAGAAACAAACAAATTTTCTGCATGATGTTAGAAATTGTTCGAGAAGTAGGTGCCATTTCGGCTATCTTGAAAAATTACAAAGCCATTAGAAGTTCCAATCGAACTGCTAAGATTCTATTAATTCAAATTACATGTTCGTTAGACGGTTAACAATGTTTTCAAGTTTAAAATTAAAATAGAAAAAAACAGATGAGTAATCCTTATTTGTCATCAGGTTTGTATAAAAATTTCTGCAAGCATTTATACATTCAAGGAAATACACTGAAAGTTTAGTCTATTGCAATAATAATCTAAACATTTGGTTTTATCAGTTATGTTATATAGGTCTTCACACAATAGTTAAATATATTGATATAAGAGACTTCGTATTTGAAATTCTCCTGTATAAATGCTAATCATATAACAATTTAGAATCACTGCTTTTCCATTTCCATTTTCATTCCATGTTTCTATAACGTGAAGAAGAATCAGAAATCGCACATGAGAAAGAGATTACTTTTAACCAGCTTAAATAATTTTCGCAATTGTTGATTATGAGACTTTTGATTCAATTCTGTAGGGTAATTTTTTAATTTAGCATCACTCAATGACTCGTACGTAAAGAATGATAAAATTACTGAAAGAGAAGGATAATTAGAGCATGCGCAGTTCTTTGAATGATTGAGATTATGAGTGCTTAATATGTTTGATTTGGAAAGAAAGCAGAAAAATATTTTTATAGTGTACGAGACAATCGTTGTTCGATGTAAAGGAACTTACGTGATCAATGCAATATAACCACAACAGTGGAGTTCAAAGTTCTTGATTCGTAAAACTCAAGGCGAAATTCTGTATCAAGAGTTACGTCTTTGTTGTTAAATACCAGACATACATATGATTAATCTTGTTTTCACTTTCTTAGGTAAAAGTTCATTCATATGGATTTTCGCATACATTGTACCTCTTATGTACTTATCAAATGTATATAGAAACTCAAACTATTTCAGAAGTACACGTAAAAGAAGTACGTAAGGGATGTATGACAACTCTCTGTCCAAAAAATATAGAGCACTCAATTTTTGTACAGATTATAGTGAAAATCTCAGCAGATGAAAGTTATAAGAATATGAGACAAATTAAATATTGAAGATTAAGGTTTTCCCTATACTGATGCAAAGTATTGAAATTTTTAGTCAATTAGCAATTATTTCTTTATGAGTGAAACGTTAAAAAGTACCATCATGTTACGATCATTTCAGAATACTCAACTTTGAATGATTCCCTGAAAATATAGTACCAAAAATCTGCGGAAAATGTATGCATTTCCATGATTCCTTCTTTATACAATGGTAAGCTTAAAAGTCATACTAGTCATTTGTTATTAAGTTAATAACAAAAGGGTAGTGAGGTGTCATCTCCGAAACTAAATAACTTGCGATGATCATTTTTGAAGCTTATTACACATTTTTGGCTGCTGAAAAGGGTACATTTAGTGTCAATGGGCAAAAGGTCACGCTAAAATGTTTAAAAAATTATTTTCTTCTTAGAAATATACAAAGGGCCATCTCATTATGAAAGCAACCGCAGGCACAATACTCACAATCAGATCTTGCCTGGCAAGGTCTCCTCGAGTGTTTCCAATTATGCGTGCGGAAAGAATTATGGGATGCTATTATGGGATGGCCCTCTGTATTTTTCCTGGGACAAAATAATTATTTAAACATTTAAGAGCAACTTTTTGCTCATTGACAGTACACACACTCTTCTCAGAAGTCAAAAATGTGTAATTTGCTTCAAGAACGATCTCCGTAGGTTCCTTAGTTTCGGGGATAACACCTCACGACTCTCATGTTATCAAATTTATAACAAATAACTATTTCTGACTCTGAATTACACCCTTGTATACAGCAAGGGTCAAAGAAATGTTTTATTCTTTGCAAATTTTCTTTACTATATTTTCAGAGAGTAACAGCCACTTAATGTTGAGTATTCTGAAATGATCGCAAGATAATGGTACTTCTTTATATTTCACATATCGGGAAATAAATGCTAGTCGACCGAAAATTTCAATACTTTGCGTCAGTATAGGAAAAACTCTTATCTTCAACATGTACTTTGTCCCATCTTTGAAGAGTTTTTATCTGCAGAGATTTTCACTGTAATCTATACAAGAGACTGTACAAATTTTGTAAAGTATTTTTCCGAAATTGTCAATCCCCCCGCCCTTTCGCTGAATTTGCTCTGACAAGTATTCGAAATGAACATTAATGTTTATTTATTCTTTAGTATACAAATGATCAAAATTTCTTTTTAATTATCGCTAGCTTCAGAGTCTTTCCCCTATTTCCTTCTCTCGTTCTTCCACTTATATATGCGAACTGAATTAAGAGAACCCAATAAGAAAATCCAACTATTTTTCTTTGAAAGTTCTTTCTTTTTTGTTAGAACGTCTACTATCATATTATTGACTGAGAATTCATCTTTCTTGCTTAAAATTTTTATCATTACGTTGAGAATACAACAATATAGTTGAAAGGTTGGTTTTTGGTTGAAATTAGAAGTGTATGTTCGAAAATTTGACAATTTGATTAAAATTACTTCTCTTTCTTGATTGAAAATTTTTCTTTATTATGAAATTCAACTATTTTATTGGAAATTCGCCTTTTTAATTTGCAAATTAATCTCTTTTAGTAGAAATTTCATCTTTTTTTATGAAAGATGCAACTGTTTGGTAGAAAATTATTCTGTTTTGTTTGAGCATTCAACTATTTTGTTGAAAATTCGCTTTTTTTGGTTGAGTTCAACTGTTTTTGATTCAGAATTGAAATATTTTATAGTTGAAACATCTACTTTTACATTTTTTGTTGGCATTCATCCTTTTCGGCTTAAAATTCAACTACTTGGTTGAAAGTGGAAGTACATTGTTGAAAAATCTTTTTTTTTGTAAAGATTTATCATTTAAGTTGAAAACTTGAATATTTTTTGGAAAGCTGTTTTTTTTATTGCAAATGTAAACTTTTCAGTTAAGTTCAAACTATTTTGTTAAAAATGTATGTATTTTGTTAAAAATTCATTTTTCTTTTGAAGAATCATAATTCAATTTTAAAATTCACCTTTTTGGTTGGAAATTAATCTTTTTGGTCAAAAATGCAAATATTCGGTCGAAAATAATTTGGCTTTATTTGAGAATTCAACCATTTTGCTGCAAATTAATCCTTTTCATTCAAAAAATTTACTGTGTGCTTGGAAATTCAACTGTTTTGTTGAAAATTCGTCTCTCTTGGTTAAACTCAATATTTTATGATTTAGAATTAAAATCTGTTCTGGCTGAAATACCAACTATTACATTTTTCATTGAAAATTCAAATACTTGGTTGAAAGTTCAACTACTTCCTTAAAAAATCGATTTTTTGGTCACAGATTCATCATTTTAGTTCTAAGTTCATTTCTTCTTTAAGAAGTCAACTACTTGGTCGAAAATTTATATATTTTGTTGAAAATTTGTCTTTTTTGACAAAAATGTTACCTTATTTGTTGAAAATTCAACTATTTGGTTAAAAATTTATGTATCTGGTTGAAAATTCGTTTTTTTCGGTCAAAAGTTAATCTCTTTGGTTAAAAATGCAGCTTTCTGAATGGAAATTCATGCATTTTGTTGAAAATTCGTCTTTTTTGGCAGAATTATAATCTTTTTTGTTGATGGTTCGACTATTTGGTTGGAAGTTTATGCATTTTATTGAAAATTCGTCTTTTTGGCAGAAATATAATCTTCTTGGACAAAGGTTCAACAATTTGGTTGGAAATTTTAGTATTTAGTTTAAAATTCGTCTTTCTTGGCAGAAATATAACCTTCTCAGTTGAAAATTCAACTATTTGGTTAAAAAGTAATGTATGCTGCTGAAATTTCGTCTTTTTTGGCAGAATTAAAATCTTTTTGGTTGAAGGTTCAACTATTTGGTTGGAACATTATGCATTTTGTTGAAAATTCGTCTTTTTTGGCAGAAATATAATCTTCTAGGTTGAAAGTTAAATTATTTGGTGGAAAATTCATGTATTTTGTTGGAAATTTATGTATTTTGTTGACAGTTTACGTATTTTGTTAAAAAGTCGTATTTTTTGGCAGAAATATAATCTTCTTGGTTGAAAGTGCAACTATTTGATTGAAAATTTTTGTATTTGGTTTAGAATTCGTCTTTTTTGGCAGAAATCTAACCTTCTCGGTTGATAATTCAACTATTTGGTGAAAAAGTAATGTATGTTGCTCAAACTTCGTCTTTTTTGGCAGAATTATAATCTTTTTGGTTGAAGGTTCAACTATTTGGTTGGAAATTTATGCATTTTGTTGAAAATTCATCTTTTTTGGCAGAAATATAATCTTCTAGGTTGAAAGTTCAATTATTTGGTGGAAAATTTATGTATTTTGTTGGAAATTTATGTATTTTGTTGAAAATTCGTATTTTTTGGCAGAAATATAACCTTCTCGGTTGAAAATTTAACTATTTGGTCAAAAAGTAATGTATGTTGCTGAAAATTTGTCTTTTTTGGCAGAATTGTAATCTTTTTGGTTGATGGTTCGACTATTTGGTTGGAAGTTTATGCATTTTATGAAAAATTCGTCTTTCTGGCAGAAATATAATCTTCTTGGTTGAAAGTTCAACTATTTGGTTGGGAATTTATGCATTTGGTTGAAAATCCGTCTTTTTGGCAGAAATATAACCTCCGTGGTTGGAATTCCAACTATTTGGTTGGACATTTATACATTTCGTTGAAAATTCGTCTTCCTCGGTAGGAAATTAATCCTTTTACTCAAAGATGCAACTGTTTCATTGAAAACTAATCTACTTCAATCGTGGATTCAACTATTTGTTTGAAATTTTTTTTTTTTTGGTCGAATTCAACTGTTTTAGATTGAAAATTAAAATCTTCTTTGGCAGAAGTACCGACTATCACATTTTTCGTCAATAATTCATATTTTTTGGTTCGAAATTCAACTGCTTGGTTGAAAATTTATCTTCTTGGTCGAAAATATAATTATTTTATTGAGAATTCCTTCTTCCGCTTGAGAGTCTGTTTTTTCACTGAAGTTTACTTTTTCGATTTCTGGTTCATAATTAATTCCTTTAGTTAAAGGATCAACAATTTGGTATAAAATTTATGTATTTTGTTGAAAATTCGTCTTTTTGCTCAAGAGTGCAAATGTTTGGTTGAAAATTATTTAGTTTTAGTAGAGGAATTAATTATTTTGTTGAAAATTCACCTTTTCAGTTTGCAACTTAATTTCTTTTGGTAGAAATTTTATCCTTTCTTACGAAAGAAGCAGCTGTTTGGTAGAAAATTATTCTGTGTTGTTTGAGCATTCAACTATTTTGTTGAAAATTTGCCTTTTTGGTTAAATTCAACTGTTTTTGATTCAAAATTAAGATATTTTATGGTTGAAACATCAACTTTTACATTTTTCGTTGGCATTCATTCTTTCTGGCTTAAAGTTCAACTACTTAGTTGAAAGTTGAAGTACATTGTTGAAAAATCGTTTTTTTGGTAAAGATTTATCATTTAAGCTGAAAACTTAACTATTTGAAAGAAATTTTTTTTTCTTTTGGTTGAAAATGTAAACTTTTTAGTTCAATTTAAACTATTAATTTGAAAATGCATGTATTTTCTTAAAAATTAATTTTTCTTCTGAACAATCATAATTCACCTTAAAAATTCACCTTTTTGGTTGGAAATTAATCATTGAAAATTCATTTTTTTCACTTGAAAATTCAAATATTCGGTTGAAAATTCAACTACTTCCTCAAAAATTCATTTTTTCATCAAAGATTCATCATTTCAATTTAAAGTTCATTTTTTCGTTAAAAATTCAACTATTTGGTTGAAAATTTGTGTATTTTGTTGAAAATTCGTCTTTTCTGGCAAAAATATAATGTTCTTAGTTGAAAGTTCAACTATTTGATTGAAAATTTATATATTTTGTTGGAAATTCGTCTTTTTTGACAGAAATATAATCTTCTTGGTTGAAAATTGAACTATTTGGTTTAAGATTTATGTATTTTTTTGAAAATTCGTTTTTTCGGTAGAAAATTAATCTTTTTTGTTGAAATGCAGCTATTTGATTGGAAATTTATGCATTTTGTTTGAAATTTATCATTTTTGGCAGAAATATAGCCTCATTTGTTGAAAATTTAACTATTTGCTTGAAAATATATGTATTTTGGTGGAAATTTATGCATTTTGTTTACAGTTTATGTATTTTGTTGAAAATTCGTCTTTTTCGGCAAGAATATTTTTTTTTGGTTGAAAATTTATGCATTTTGTTGACAATTGATGCATTTTGTTGAAAATTCGTCTTTTTGGCAGAAATATAATCTTCTTGGTTGAAGGTTCAACTATTTGGTTGGAAATGTATGCATTTTGTTGAAAATTCGTCCTTTTTGGCAGAAATATAATCTTCGTGGTTGAAGATTCAACTATTTGGTTGAAAATTTATGTATTTTATTGTAAATTCGCCTTTTTGGCAGAAATATAATCTTCTTGGTTGAAAGTTCAACTATTTTTTCGAAAATTTGTTCGTTTCTTTTTTGGTTGAATTCAACTGTTTTAGATTTTAAATTGAAATCTCTTTTGGGCAGAAATATCGACTATGATATTTTTCGTCAAGAATTTATATTTTGTGTTTCCTAATTCAACTGCTTGGTTGAAAATTCATCTTTTTGGTTGAAAATATGATTATTTTATTGAAGATTCGTTCTCCTTTTGCTTGAAAGTTTATTTGTTCATTAAAGGTTCATCTATTCCATGTTTGGTTGAAAATTATTTAGTTTTAGTAGAGGATTGAACTATTTTCTTGAAAATTCGCGTTTTTTGGCAGAAATATAGTCTTCTTGGTAGAAAATTCAACTATTTGGTTAAAAAGTAATGTGTGTTGCTAAAAATTGATCTCTTTTGGCAGAAATATAATCTTCTTGGTTAGAAGTTCAATTTTTTGGTTAAAAATTTATGTATTTTGTTGAAAATTGGCCTTTTTTGGCAGAAATATAATCTTCTTGGTTGAAAGTTCAACTATTTGGTTGGAAATTGATGCATTTTGTTGAGAATTTTTTTTTTCGATTGAATTCAACTGTTTTAGAATGAAAATTAAAATCTTTCTTTTGTCTGAAATATCAACTATTACCATGTTTGTCGAGTATTTACATTTTTCGTTTGAAATTTTCACTGCATTGTTGAGAATTCATTTTTCTGGATCAAGATTCATCACCTAAATTGGAATTTCATTTTTTTGGTTAAAAATTAAATCATTTTTTCGAAAATGCATCTTGTTGGTCGAAAATGCGAATATAGTAATGAAAATCTGCAGAAAATGTATATATTATTGTAACCCTAAAATACAATAAAATGATCAAGTGAAGAATAGTAGTTCAGAAACAAAGTGTACGTTTCAAAGAGCAATATTATAGAAAAATTATTGAGATTTCAAATTCTTCATCAATAACTTCAACTCATAATATTCTACTATTCTTCGGTTAATTTTTCTGTACAGGAATGTAGATCATCACTGTGTACACTAAAAATACAAAAAATTCATCAAACACTGTCAAATCTATTACAGCAAAGTCATTTAGACTCAAATATACTACATATTTCTTGTTCCTGTGATACACATGTATGTAATTTTCAGGAATTTAGAAATATTTCCAAAATTTTACTGAACTAATGTTAGTATTAGTATTACGTCCGACGGCCCCCATCCTTGTATAACCGAGTCAAGCGCTGCTCAACTCTGGCGATCGAACGAGAAAGCTTAATCCATTCCGAATGTCCAAGTGGACATATACATTTTTTTTTAATTCACATTTAAATTGAAATCATCATACAACGCGTCTTCGAATCAGTGGGACTATAGGTTCAAGAAAATTCATAATATGTGTACTTTATTCAAGTTTTAATGCTATATATTAAATTTCACACAAATTAAATTAAATTGAACTAATTCGCGCTTTGAAATGTATTCAGGTATCTAACGCAGAAAATCTTAGGGTTTTTATTTTCATTTTCAAGTTGAATCGAAGTGATTTGCAGCAGACTGATTGTTATTAAAATGATCCAGATTTGATGTCATCATGGACAAGTGAACATTGGCATTTGATACATGTATCGAATGTCAATGTTCACCTTAAAGCACCTAAGTGGTCATCCACAAATTACGTAGGGTGTTTTTCCAAAATTTTCAACATCCCCACCCCCACCCCCCTCCTTCATCAGATTTGCTCTGACAAGTATTGAAAATGAACATCAATGTTCATTTAAACTATTATTCTTTAGCATGTAAATGACCAAAATTCCCATTGATTCATAGCTAGCTTCACAGTCTTTCTCCTATTCCCCTTTCTCTCGTTTTTTCACTTATATAAGCGAACTGAATTAATAGAGCCCAATCAGAAAATTCAACTATTTTTCTATGAAAGTTCATACTTTTCCAATAAAACGTTTACTATTGTATTCTTGACTGAGAAATCATCTTTTGCTTAAAAATATTATTATTTTACCCGTAGTATCCATAATATGTAGAGGTGGGATTATATTGACCCTCAATCGTAAAATTATTTTGGAATTTTTGGTGAT
>JAUMHM010111047.1:0-21444 GCA_032362435.1 Melikaiella ostensackeni | reverse complement strand
ATAATATGGCCGTAACAGTAAGTTGGTAGCAATGTTTGGTCAAGAAGGTTAGGAGTAGTGGAATTAGATACAACGCAATAGTTGTGAGTTCACCTTCACTTCAGGGTTCGTTCAGTAGTTTGCACCTTATTTTTTTTTTCACACAGAAAACAGGTGGAAAAACCAGCACTTTTCCGCGAATTACAGAAAAAGTTATTATTACTAAATTTTGTTCTGTATGCGAAAAAATTCTCGAATAATAAGTTTATTGCTTTGATGACATCGTGTTTATGTACAGATGATAGTGTAATATTAATATAACATTGAAACTTAAATACAAAATTTTAACTCAAACTCGCAACGAATATTAAAAAAATATATTTTTAACGTTTATTGGAAACTGCGCTTAAATTCCTAGTCCTATCAAAGAACTGGTATTTTGTAGTTGGTGAACTTTTTTAAATCCTAGCCCTTTTAGACTTCATAAATCGTGTTAATATCCGCTAAAAATTTTGACCGAAACTTCTTCATATGTTAGAAAGACAGCGTTTCCTTTTTTTCCGAAAACTTTGAGAATCATGTACATCTTATAATTTCCATAGAATTTAGAAACGCCAGTAAAATCGTTTTTGAGTCCTTCTGTCATCCAACAGACCAACTTTTGGAAAAATTAGATTTTCCATTTTGAAAATGCTCTTCATTTTTTTATTGAATTCAACATAATTTACGTCTTTCGAGCTCCATAAAATGATAATTGAAAAAACAATTTAATTTCCAGGAAATTGTTTCACAATATGCTTTCTGATTTTCTTCAAAATTTACTGAATATATATGAAGGGCAGAATTTCTGAGAACTTTTTTTAAAGATTTCAGAATATTTCTGGGGAATTCGAATTATTTAAGGAGACTTTAGAAGAGACAATGATTTCCATGGGATTCCAATAAATTTCATAAGATTTTCGAGGACCTGAGGGAATTAAAAGTAAAGTTTGATATTTTAATTTCCTCCATTTATTTTGAAATTCATTGGGTTCCAGATTTTTGAAATCATATCTAGAAGCGTTTTTGGTTGTGAATGAGAACAATCGAAATACTGAACGTTATGAAATAAGATTAGTTTCAAATTGGTGAAGTTCTAAAACAAATAATTTTCATTCAAAGGCCTTGAAAATTAGACTGTGTTTTAAAATTGAATATTCGAATTGGCATAATTATTGAGTGAAAGAGCTTGGCACAAAGAAATTTTCAATTGAGACTTTCGAAATTGTTTATTCATTCAAAAAAGAATAAAACTTCTAGAATAATTCTCAAATAGATTCGTATTAATTATATAATTTTTTGTGTAATAAATACATTTCAATTTGAAATTTTAATTGAAAGCTTTAAAGATATTAGGATTTTATAAGAATTTCATAAATGAGTCAACTATTGAATTAGTAGCATCTTAAGTTTATAAGATTAATAGTCAGCTTTGAGATTTCAATAATTGCAAAATAAAATAATGCAAGTTTGACCCCTGCTCAATTGTACAAAAGTTTCAAATTGCAAACGTTCGAAATGAAAAATGTCAGATAGCAACGTCAAATTTGAGTGAATTTTCAGATAAGTACTGTTTGAAATTTGTTGAATATCGAAATCTGTGTGCGTGAATACTTTCAGATTGTACAATTATTTCCTTAAAAATTGAGACTTGATAGTTGAATGAGCTTCAATAAAGTCTTGGCTTAAATAAATTTCGTGGTTTTTCCGGCATTACCTTCTTGTTGAATATCCCAACAAATTCGTTTACCTGATGAGGTAGATTTGCAAAATGCGAATCAGATACTGCTAATTATTCAGACTGTAGAGATTATTTCTTAGAAATTCGGTAATCTTCGGTTTCAAACATGTAAAACCTAATTCCACAAGAAAGGCAATCATTGGTTCTGTTGAAGTGCAAAGGTCATAAATAGCTATATAAGAAATATAAATAAAATTATTGAGATTCATCATACTTATGCAAACGTACTTCCATAAACTACAGGTTTTGATAATTACTTTGATTTTGTTTTTTGTTTTTCCTTGCGATGATCAATGGTAATTTAAAAATGTAAAAGTTATGAATCCTTAATCGTTTGAAGAAACAAGTTTTGCAATTTTATTTTATGATGCGTCGTTAACTGCATGCAAAATTGTAAAAAATCTTATGCATAATATTACAATACGTCATGAAGTCTAAAGAAAATTGAGAATACCAGCTAAATCTTGCTCTCATAAAATTGATTAAATGATTCAATTTAATGATTATGTAACGCTTTCTAACAAGTTTTGTTTTTGAACTTCTTTGTATTTTTGCTAGCCTCTCACTGATCGAAATATTTCCACGACCCCTCCAACCCACCCACATAGAAAAAACCAAAAAGCATTACATGATTTTTCATTCACTGAGAGTGCTGCGAGAAAGCATGATCTATATACATGAAAATAAAAATAAAACAAGTACCATGTTCTACTCCAAACCTTTTCAATTTTGAAAACTGAGCTTATGATCTAACTTCAAGAATCAAATTCAGTTTATGAATTTTCAATATTTTGCGTGTACAGGGTTAAAGGCAATTTCCTTGGCAAAGCTAATGGTGCCGTTGGATACTGCTGTTTAGTCGCTATTCGCTTATTTAGACTTTGAGGGTTGGAAAGATGTTTTATGATAATAGGATACTTTGGACCCTTTGAGAGCCCTTAATGAGCCCTTTATTTCTGAGAAAACCGGGGATCGATCAAGGAAACAGTCGGTCCTAGCTTCGTGTGAACTCAGTGTACAAGCTATTTTCTATTAAGAATCGCGGAGCCCGAAATTTGTGCCTTAATAGTTCTTTTCAGTCATCATTGAGACACAAGATTTCCCAGGATTTCTAAGAAAACCCAGGCTTATTAGATTAAAAGTTTTGAATTTACAGGTATGCTGTGCTAGTTTTATGTGAGAGTTATTGAGATATTTTTGGAAAAGACTCATCATTCAAAGAAAATGTGGAAAATGGCTGGGACTTGGAATCGTCAACTTTTTGTCAACCGTCATATAAGGTTTTCCCTGTTATATCTCGAACTGCTTTATATATTGACTATCAATTCTAAAAAGGCTTCGCGCATAGCTAAATAGCTAAATACTCGCTTGTAATTGCTTTCAAATCATGTTTCTGATTTTTCTTTGAATATCAAACCAACATCTGTAGTTCTTGTGAGATATCTCAATACTCGCTTAACATCTATCAAGTCATTTTCAGTTTCCTAGCAAGATAATTTACCGCAAAAGCAAATACATATAAGATTTCGACATACGACGTTTAAAAAATATAAGAAACTTATGATCTTGTTTTTACGAAATTCCCAATCTCTAGAAAAGTCGTGAGTTTGATATTTTTTCGAAATGCTGCCTCGGAGTGCTATGCTTATATTCAATAAAATGTACTATACAATGTAGTATGTAATAAAACTATATGCCTCTGAATAATGTGTGCGAACTATAAAGTAATTCTTAATCTCTTCCAGCGTTTCTGAAATTGTTCATTATTCGTATTGTTAATTTTAAATTATAGATGCATATACTGTTTGGACATACGACTTCCAAAAATGTAATAAATTCATGATATTTTGGGGTTGTTTAAGCATCCCCTAAGCATTCAAACCAGGAAATCGACATTTCCCAAAAAGCAACTCATGGGAGATTTGTTGATTATACTACTGGAGTCGGAAATCACTTTACAATAAATGCAAGAAACATCTTCAAGCAAGCAAATATGTTGAACTTACTTTAAGGTTATTCTTGATATCCCTTGAAGATTTTTAACTTTTTTAACTGTCGTTTTAGCAACCGTTGAAGATTCAAGCATGAAAATCGACACTTCTCAGCAAAAAAAATCACGGACGATTTTTACATTCGCATCAGAGATGGTATTAGATTTGTGCAAAATTTGACCCCCACCGTTTTTGTCAAATGTCCACGTTTTGAGACACTCTGAACGTGAAGAACAGGTTTCTACGAATGTGTCTGTCTGTATGTATGTCTGTCTGCAAATACGATAACTTTTGAAAGAATTAATCTCTTAGGGCCTTTGATACACTCTTTGAATGTCGAAAACTGAAGGTCAAGTACGTTAGTCGGCTATTTTGAATAAAAATTCAAAAAGCTAGAGCATTTTCGTAGTTTTTGAGACCATTTTTTCAAGATTCACAAATTAAATGTACGGCTATTCGTAGTACGCAGAAACTCAAACAACTTATTCTTATGATTTTTTTCGATACAAAGAAAATGATCAGAGTTATAGCATTTACAAAATTGAAAAAAAAACGAAAGTGAAAAATTTAAGCCAATCAATGCACGATATGAAAAAAACCAGAATTAGGAAAACGTCGCTTTTTGAAAGCCCTTTGTTATAATAACTTATCAATGTGCCGTTTCGGAAATTTATACTTTTTGAAATTTTCAGCTGAAAGTTTCAATGAAAAGTTTCAAAATTAGTGAAACGTTTCAAACTTTAGCATTTTCAGCTATATTTATAATAATTATAGATAGAAAATGCCTTTTACACATCAAAAAAAGGATTTTTAATTTTGAAAACTACATCTTACTTCTGGAAAAAGTGTAAGAACTGTTTTAATATCGAACAAACTAAGTCAGAACTAATATAATCTTGTTAGATTATTACAGATGCCAATAAAAACGTCAAACTTTCTAATTTTTATGATGATTGATACTCATTCAATTCAAAACGCTTTTTATAAATTCAACATTTATTCATATTTTATACGTTATTTTATTTTTATTTTCTAACTGCCGTTTTTGTAAAAAATGATCAATTTTCTACCAAAAAAGATGAGTTTTCAACCAAGTGGGACAAATTTTCTATCCAAAAAGACGAGTCTCCTGCAAAACGGTTGCATCTTTAGAAAAAAAAATGAATCATTAACAAAATCGTTGAATTTCCGACGTATACGAAGATGAATTTGAAAAAAATGAATGTTCAGCCAAACAGTTGCATTTACAACCAAAACAGTTGAACTTTTAAGCGAAAGGGATGAGTTTATAAAAAAACAGTTGCATTTTTAACCTACAGAGATGAATTTTCAACTGATTGGTCAAATTCTTTATCAAAAAAGAATCAGCTTCAACCAAAAGCAGTTTTATTTTGAACCCGAAAGTTAAATTTTCAAGCCAAGAAGACGAATATTTTGAAAGACATTGGAATTTCTTATTCAGGGGGAAGTATTCTCCATCTAAAAATACGAATGTATAAGAAAACAGTCAAATTTTCGACCAAAAAATATGAATTTTCATCATAATAATAAAATTTTCAACAGAATAGTTGAACTTTTAACTACAGTTATGAATCTTCGACAAAAAAATGAATTTTTAACAAAGGGGTTCAAATTTTAACCAAGTAGTTGAATTCTCAATCCAAAAAGATTAATTCTCAACCAGAAATATAATTTTACTTCAGATATATCAACCAAAAAAAGTTTTTAATTTCAAATCAAGAACAGTCGAGCTTAAATATAAAAGATGAATTCTCAACGAAAAATTTAGTAGTCGATATTTGACCAAAAAATATTTTCGTTTTGAATCAAAAACAGTTGAGTTCAACGAAAAAGACGAATTCTCAACAAAATAATTGAATCATGAATCAGAAAAGATAAATTTTCAACCAAAGAGTCCAAAAGGCATATTCTCTTGAAAACTATCGAATTTTCTACCAAATAATAGAATTTTGAACCCAAAACTACGAATTTTAAATAGAATAGTTGAATTTTCAAAACAAAAGGGCGAATTTCGTAAAAAACAACTAGCAATTTTGAACCCCAAAATATAAATTTTCAGCGGAAAAGTTAGTTTCCTGCCAAAAAATTAATTTTAAGTCTAGGACTTGAATTTTCAACCAAAAAAGATAAATATAAATATATTATATATAAGATAATATATATAAATTAAATATAATGAAAAAATAATATAAAAATAATATTAAAAAATATATATATAAATATATAATGTAAATATAAGGATAATTATATTTTTCAATGTGAATTATTCACAACTAGAAGTATAATAGTTAAATATTTAGCCAAAGATGGGTTAATCATATTTTTGATTAGGAACTTTGATTTTAAACTTTAAGAAAACGATTGTTCAAAAACATAGGTTAATCTTCAACGAAGTAGTAGAATTTGTAACCAAGAGAGATGAATTCTGAACAACGAATATACGAGTAATAGTAGACTTTTCAGTTAAAAAGAAATATGTTTGGGAAAAAATTGTTGGACTTTCTTATGGAATTCTACTGGGTTTGGAGTTTATCTTGCTTGGTTGAAAATTTTACTGTTTGGTTGAAAACTCAATTATTCTGTTGAAAATTTACTATTTTGAAGGAAGGTCATTTTTTTTTGTCGAAAATTAAACTGCTTGATTGAAAGTTGAACTACATAGGCAAAAATTCATCTTCTCGTTAGAAAATTTAATCGATCTTTTTTGGCTGACAATTCAACTGCTTGTTTGAAAGATGCACTACTTTTGTAAAAAGTGATTTTTTAAGTATTCACCTCTTTGGTTGAAAATTCACTTATTTGGCTGTAAATTAACTTTTTTGTAAAAAATACATTCTGAATTGAAAATCGAACTGCTTTTTGAGGAATTGAACTATTCTCTTCCGAAAATTCAAGTGTTTGGTAGAAAATTAACTTTTTTCTTGGAGAATCATATTTTTGGATTGAAGATTTAAATGTTTTATGAAAAATGCGTTTCTTTCAGCTTGAAAAAGAAACATTTCAGGCGGCAATTAGACGTTTTGGTTAAATATTAACATTTTAGTGTCGTTCAAAATGTCATTGATCATAAATATCGCATTTCGAAACTTTTATTTGTTAAAATATCGCTTTTGTGATTGGAGTCAAATTTTATTTCATTACATTGATTTTTTGTTTATTTCAATCACGATTTTGATGCGACATAGTTTTGTGTAAAATCCAGCCTGAAAATCCATAAAATTTTGGGAAATGTCGAAAGGAAAATATAAAAATGATGCACATAAAAATACAAATAAGCATACGCAAAGCCTGCTGTAAAAACTTTTTACAGCTGGGACAAAATCTTTTTAAAAAAAATAAACTTCACTTCCATTTTTCTTACTTGTTTTCGATTTTTTTTCTATTTTCAATCATAAGAAGAAGAAAATGGATTTTCTCCTTGACTAATCAGTTTTATTGAGATGGTCTTGAAGCAGATTTTTTCAAGTTTAGATTATTGGAATCTTCAGATTTTAATTGAAAATAGCTCATTATTCCGCTGAGAAATACACAACAAATACATACTTATTTAGGGTTCTCGATTTGTGCTAGGCCCAATCATGCAGTACTTTTATTTCAAAGAAAAAGTCATGCGCATTCTGGTTTTATATGCAGAGCTGGCAATGGCACACATATAGTTTCGAAGCCAGTGCTGCAATGAATCTCAGCCTCATACTAAAATTAAAGACTCATTACGGTCTGAAGAGAATCATAAGCCCCAAATTTGGGGCTCTGCAATTTTTTTTTAATTGTCCTTCGCGCTGGTTCCTTAGAAATTAGGGGCACATTTAGGGCTTCCGATCTATGCTAGGCCCAGTCACGTAGTCTTTTTAACATTTTTGAAAGTTAGCAATGCTAGGCGAATTAAAAAAAAACACTAAAATAACGATGAATTCAATAAAATTCAAGTTAATCTAGAGGGACTGGAGGGAAATGAGAAGAATTTGATAAAATTCACAAAAGTCAAGGCAAATTAAAAAAAATTCAAGTGAATTGAACACGATTCGAAAATTTTCAGAAAATTCATTCAATTCATTAAATTTGCAGAGATGTTAGAAAAATTGAAGGAATGCGAACGTATTTGATGAAATGCCTAAAAATTCAAGGCGAGTTTAAAAGACTTTAGGATGAGTTTGAAAAAGAATCAAGAAAGTCCATTGAATCAAGTAGAATTTAAATAAATTCGAAAAAATACAGGAAAAACTGAAAAAATTTAAGAGAATTCGAAAAATTTTCAAACAATCCAGGATAACTTAATAAGAATTCAGAATTTATTCCAAATGAATTCGAGTGAATTATAAATATTCCGAAAGTCCAAAATATTCTACTGAATGTGGTAGGATTTGAGTTAATTTAGTAGAATTAAAGGAAATTCGAGAGAACTCGTGGAGAATTACAACAAAAGTCAAGTGATTTCGAAATTAATTAAAATAAAATGGAAAAATTCATAAAATAGAAAGGATTCCATTTATTTCTCTGAAATTTTAGTAAATTTAGAAGAATTCGATGAAACTTATGGGAATACAAGATGAATTTAAAATAATTCAAGTGTATGGAACAACATTCTTCGAATGCAAAAACTGTTACTGCATTCAGATACATCAGAGCAAATAGAATTAGTGAATTCGAATCTAATAAAATTCATACGAATTCGAGCAGAATTTATGTCTTCAGGGTGAATTGAGAAGAATTGAAAATCTGAAAAAAGATCTATTGAATTCAGTGGACTTCAAGGGAATCTCAGACAATCCAGGGTGATTTAGTAATAATTTAAGAGAAATATAAATAAATAAATAAAACAATGAAATCAATAGAATTCGAGTGACCTTAGAAGAATTCAAGAGAAATGATAAAAATGCGATGAAATTGGAAGACAATCAGGGAGATTTGGAAAGAAATCAAGAGAATTCGAAAGAATTTAGAAGAATACAGGACTATTCAATAGAAATTCGGGGTAAATTCCAAATGAATTCAAATGAATTGAAAAAATGGAAAATATTCCTTAAATTCAAAAAGTTCCATTGAATTCACATAAGTAGGAGTAAATAGAATTAGTGAATGCGAATCTGATGAAGTTTATAGGAATTCAAAGGGAATTTATGAGTATTCAGGTGGTGAATTAAAAAATATTGAAAATCCAAGAATGATCTATTGAATTCAGTGGATTTTAAGGAAATTTCAAAGGACTCAGGGTGAATTGAAAATATGCGAAAGAATATAAGAAAATTTAGAAGAAGGTATGGACTTGAGTTCAATAGTGGTCAGCCTTTGAGTCCTCTTTTTCAACTTATTGTAACGAAAGTGACTACAGTGATTTTTCTATTTTAAGACGTGACTATAGCAACTTTATCTAAAAAAGTGACTTAAAAGTGATTTTAATAACTATTAATTATTTGCTAATTCAGGTGTCACTAAATTGCATCTAATAAGACATGACTGAAAATATTTATAAAAATTGCGTAACATAGGTGGGGGAAGGGTCTAAGCCATTTTTTTACAATTTGTGACATTGGGTCGGGGAGGGATTAGAAATTGGGCAAAAATGTTTTACGTAATTTATAGATGGCCCCTTATAGCCGATTTGGAGTTAAGTATAATTTCATATAGCCGGATGAATACCTCGCATTTTAAGCCCAAGATGAACAGTTCATGTTGAAAAACGAGTCACTGAAGCATTTTTGAAGCTGGAATTTCGAAAAACCACTTTTTAAGGAAGACGCATCTCAATTTGGTGACGGCCATAAGCGCACATGTTATACTTTCTCTTTGAACATGAAATATTCTCAGTTCTAGTTGCTTTCGGGACATGAGTATAGTACCAATAGATTCAGTAAAGGTCCGAATATAATTTCCCACTCGAATCGGAAAATAATAATTTTTGACTCTAAGTTAGAAAAATGCGAATATTTCCTAAACTCGAGCTGGCAATAAAGGCCTTTTTCATGCGGACGCCCAAATATGATTTTCAAACTTCTCGAGAAATAACAGACGCTCTTTTCCTGCTAAATCAAGAAGATTCAGTCAAAATTTTGAGTAGATGTTAACATGATTTACAAATTCAAAAAGTTCTAGTATTTTAAAAATGATAAAAAACTACCAAAACCCAGTTTTTTGTCAGAACCAGAAATTTAAGCGCAATTTTTACTACATGACTTTGCGTCATCTTAGCTTTCACACTAATAACTCGATTTGAATAACAATTTTCTATTCAAGTTTCAATGTTATATCAATATTACAGGCTCATCCGTACAAAAACCCGATGTCAACAAAGCAATGAATTTATTGTTCGAAAACTCTTCCTTCTACGGAAGAAATTTTAGTAATACCTTCAGATACGCTTTTTATCTCATAGCTTTCCGCTGCGCTTTTTGTTCTCATGTTCATATCGTTAATGTTTCCATGCGCACATGAGTCAACTTCATTAAAAATATCTTCATGAGTATATTAAAATAAATACTTAAATCAATTTTTTAGTATTTGTAATGAACACTTGTATTTTCTGACTGGATTGAATAAACTTTTGGGGATTCATCAACACGCTTTTATTCATTTTAGAAGAGCCAATAATTTCAATTCATTTGAAGGGATCAAATATTTTGAAGCATTTAAAGGGATATAGAGTAATGAAACGGGATGATAATGTATATAGTTATTGAAAAAAATAACATCAATACAAATTAGTAGGAATTAATAGAACTATTTGGAAACCCAGTAGAGAGGATTATAATACATGTTGTAAGGATAGGATGGAGTCACAGTAAATCCTGAGATATCAAAAGTGCTGCAGCTCACTTCAGTCATCCATTTAATATAAAAATGATCCAATCTTGAGAATCAAAAAATCTAATAGCCCAACTTCATAATCTTGGCAGCCGACATTCGGGTTGCTTTTTTCTTTGCAAACAGCATTCTTTTTCTTTATCCAAATTTTTATCCAAATGGATGAATTTTCTATCAAAAATATGAATTTTCAATGAACAGCATTAATTTTCTACCAAAAAGGCGAATTTTCAACAAAAGAGTTAATTCTTCAACCAAGAAACATGAACTTTTTATGAATAGTTGCATTTTCAACGCGAAAATGTGAATGTTTAACCAAAATCATCAATTTTCTATCGTAAAGGACGAATTTACAATAACAATATACATAAATTTTCTACCAAGAAGATTAATTTTCTCCCAAAAAAGATGAATCATCGACAAAGAGTACCTAAATTTTCAAGCAAATAGTTGAATTTCCAATTGAAGAAGATTAATTTTCAAGTGAAAATGGAATAATTACATTTTGAGTTTAAAAAATTATTTGCAAGGAGAAACATGAATTTTCAAATGAAACGATTTATCTTGAGCCGAAAAAATGAATTTTCAACCGAGTAGTTCCACTCTTAACCAAGAGAGATAAATGCTGAACAAAATAAATATATTTTCAACCAAATAGTGAAATCTTCAACAGAAGAGTTGAATCTTTAACCAAGAAAGACGAATTTTACAACCAAATTGATTAATTTTATACCAAAAAAAAAAACTTCCAGCCAAACACATACATTTTCTACCAAGAAGTTTAATTTTCTACTAAAAAGACGAATTATTAACAGAAAATATATGAATTCTTAACCAAATAGTTGAAATTTTAAACTAAAAAAAGATGAATTTTCAACTTAAATGATAAATCTTCAACCAAAGAAATGATTTTTTAACAAAGTAGTCCCTCTTTCAAGTTGGTATCAAATTTTCAACAAAAAATGATGAATTGTCAACGAAAAATGTAACAGTTGATATTTCTTCCTAAAAAGATGCGCCTCCGACCGTCGCACTTTTTTTTCCGGGAGGGGAAGCAGGGGGAAGTATTGGGTGGATGGTGAGCGGAAGTGAATGGAGGGGAAGGAAAGTTATATGATGGTAATTGAAGGGAGAGGAGGGGAGTGAACGATGGGAATTGAGGGTGGAGAAGGGATGATAAGTGAATGTGTTTGGAAGATGTGTGGGTAACATAGTGCGAGTGGAGGGCGGAGAGGGGAACATAGAGTCGGATAGGATCACTTTTAAATAATTAAATATAATATATTCCCCATCACTTCATTTTTCAACTACATATTTTTTTTTAATTTCAGAAGAACTGTGATGCTAGTGAAAAGAGCGAATTCAAAAATTATTAATTAAAAGATTTAAACCTATAAAAATTATTTTAATTGCTGTTACCTATGATAATTTTCAAAATGTGGCATAAGCAGTGGGGTATATGCAAAGTAAACCGTTTTTTGAAATTCATAAATCGCTATTGATTGATCATGAATGGTCATCGAATGTTCGCCGAAAGGTTATTTGATGCGTCTCAAAGAGCTGAAAAGAAGAAGACGCTATTAGACTCTGAAAATTTTTACGTATTATAACATTTTTCCGAATCTCTTCCGGCGTTATTGAAAAGTATCAGTAATTTTGTTAATATTTTTCCATCATTCGGTATAAGAGATTTTAATAATATATAATATAAAGTGGCGGCGATTTGAGTTTTTTTGATCGGCGGCGGCACGGCGGCGTGACGTTATAGTTCAGTACTGTTTTGACAAATAGACAGGAAAATATTAAAATCAGGAGGAACAAAAGATCGATTTCCGACATAAGATATTTATTCAGGGGAAACGGGCCTAAGAAGGGCCTCCCTTCTAAGACGGGCTTTCCTGTATATTTTTTTATGAACATATATTCATCAAACACGTACGTTTATTCGTGTTCAGTACCCTTCTAGTTAGTTACCAAATTCTCTTTACAGAATTGCAAGAAAACCAACAAAAGCAGAAAGTAATCATTGCTTTAGCACTTCAGATTATAAATTCTTACCTATTTTAGGAGTCTTAATTTAATAGTTTGTGGTGATCGAAAACTAAGAATAGTTGTTATTTCCTATAGATAATTTCCTGAGCTTTTAAACTGTTATGTGTTTTTATTAATTTTTATATTATATAAAAAAATAGTGTCAAAAACATAGAAGATGCGCGATTCCTAAGACGGGCCCCGTTTAGTTAGAAACTGTAGGTAAGAGCGTGACCTGTTCACCTTTGGAGTAGCAGCTGATACAGCCGGCAAAAGCAGAAATTCAAATTTTTCACTTATCGGAAACAATCTCTCCTAACCTCTTTCTGCACTTGGATCACCAATATGAAATTCTTAAAAATGTGTTACTCCTTCGCTTCACATCAATTAATTCTTGTCTGAAGGTAAATAATATTTGTGATTTTACAATTTTATATAAATTTCTACTTCATTTTACTTTTCATAACACATATTTCCTAATAAACATTATTTAACGATCATTTTACGTTTTATTATGTATTCTGTATATTTAATGCGTCACCAAGGTACACAAATGTTCAAACAATATACTGCAAATAGATTTGATCAATATACTATATAGTATAAAATAAAATGATTTTCATAATTATTGAAAGCGGCTCGTCTTAGGAAACCGTGTTTCTAAGACGGACCTTTAGACATTTTCTTTGAACATCAAAATTTATTGCCTTTTGAACATTTTTCAAACTTGTATTAATGTGAACATCATAAAACAGATAGCAAACTATAATGTTAGCAATCGTTTTTACTACTGAAGTCACTTACGATAGAAAATATGAAAGGGGGTCCGTCCTAGGCACCTTTCCTCTTAATCGGTTTACTCTGAAGTCCACTTTTTTTATTACCTGATTGATTGTAGAAATTCCCGCAATAAAGTAGTAGCTACTGGATCACCAGGTAGGCAGAAAGAACTCCGGTACCATGTAAACATAACTTAATCACGTCAGCGCGCAGATGCGCCCGCGCGCTAATTTTGAATCAGCGGCGGCGTGAGGCAGTGGCGCAACTGTCATATATATATATATATATATATATATATATGTTTATGATATAAGAGGTTTCAAAAAATAAATTAACTTGTTTTCAAAACCTTCCTAATCTCTACCGAATGATGATCTTAGGGTATTACTTTCTTTCCCGTTTTTACCCAAAACGTACCGTAATAGCTGCAGTTGATGGTACCACTAAGGATAGCATGCGTATACCAAAAAAGCTTCTTAATCACTCATGGCGTTTATATTCCTATTCATCGTATAGATATTATTGCTTCCGCCATTATTTTTCTTACTTTGTCAAATGATTGCCTCTCAGACTTATTGGGATTCGTAACTGATCAGCCTTTTGAAGAATTACAACTTCATAACTTTAAAGTAAATTTAATATTCCATTATCTTGTAAAATTAATATGCATGTGTATTAAAGTACACTCATATCGCGTAACTGTGCCGCTTGTTCTTATACCGGCTTCACGGTCGTTCACGCTTGGTAGCTTCTGTCTTCCTCTCTGAGCGTCTCTTGACGCCCAGCACTCAAGGTCTTTGCTCGGACAGTCAATGCCGCATCAGAAGTTGTTTACATTGCGGCACAGTTGCGCGAGATGAGTGCATGGAAAACAGAGTGCGTGAAAATTCAGAGTTCTTTGATGTCTTCAAATCTTGTCAAATATTTGAAACTAAAGTCATAACATAAATTCTTTGACTAAACTGGTAATTTTAATTAAAGCACAACGTATATTTCACTTTAAACTCAGTGTATTGCATGTTTAACTAGAAGAAAATATCATATTTCATTATTTTGACTGAAAAATTATTGCCAAAATTATTTTTAATTTGTGTAAAGTGGACTCATCTAACCTAGCCCATAGCTTCAAAATTTTGTAAAGAATTCCCTGCTGTTCTCTAAGAATCTGCAGGTGCTAAATTCTCTATGAAAATAACTATGCAGTTACCGGAAAAAATTGCATTGACGTAATAAATTCAGTACAGTGATTGAAAATGTTTTTTTGGATTAAACTTAGAGCATTCTTTTCTTGCGTGTGAAGTAAAATTTATCTGAAGCAATACAACATTATTGTTCTGTCAAATTTTGTCATAATTATTGACAATAATGATGAGAAGGATATTTTAAAATAAGTTATGTGTGTGTAAACCGTGATATGCGTCGATCTTGTGAAGCTCTCCACCTGGGGAATTTCTACGGAGATTGGTCGGGTCGGACCACCATGCGACTTCCAAATTGACCCAAAATTTTTATAACATTTATTGTATCGTGCGAAGTTGCGAAATGAATACAAATACCTTAAGTTAGCTTAACTGTTTTTTTACGATATTGGCACTGGAAAGGAATACTGTGCCTAAACAGTCCATCTGGTGCTAAGTCCAGGAGTAGAACCAGGATCAGATACCATTACTACACGCTTCCTTTCGCCCCAGTTCTGCGGAGCGGAAATTCAAAATTATACGTGTTTTATTACTCGATATTAATATTTTAATAAGTATTTCATTCAGTTATTCGTTAGAAACATTATGATGGGAATACAGTACTACATATTACAAGGAGAAATTGTTTCCTCCACAAGCAGAAACATTGAATAGGGTAACAGTTTAGAAATACCGGTGTACTCGTATTAAGTGATATATGCAGTATTTTGCCATTATGGAGAGAATAATTCTCTTTGAACAGATTGGACGTCTTGTACCGGATATACTCTCTACGGGTAAATGGCTGATCAGGACATTTGTCGATAGACAATTTTATTAACAGAACATATTATTTATGTCTGACATTTCAGTGTTTTTCAATATTCTTTACGTGTGGTGGGCATTTCTCCTGTTGAGAAAATTCACGATGAGTATTTTATCTTCTGTAAAACATAAATTCTTCAATATTTTTAAGTGTTCCCTAATATTTTTTGCGTGTTTTGAAAGTGCGCGGAAGCTTTCTGGAAGTATGGGATGTTTTGGAAATGTATGGAAACTTTCAGACATTCATGATAACTTTTTGGAAAGTTATGGAAACTTTTGGAAATTTATGGAGAAATTCAAGAATACATGAAGGTTTTCCTATAATTTATGAAAAGATTTCGAAATTATGGAAAATTTTGGAATCTTCTGACAATTTTAAGAAATTGAATTTTTCAATTTCAATTTCTCAATTCAATTTTGAATTTTGAAAAATTGAATTTTTTAAAATAAAAATTCAAGGAAGTTTTTAAGCTTGTTAAGTTTCTACTCACGGTTGAGAATTCTTATCACACTTATGGAACAATAAATTGTCTTTTCCCATCTTAGAGACCAAATTTCAGGAGATTGGTGCCCTCCTCAGTGTACAACACAAGCTAATCATAACTCCTTTGGTTCTGGCCTGATTCTCATGCTCACCTTTAAACAAGCGAAGTTTGGCAAGACTGACGTTATGAATGGACACTCCACCTTATGACGACTTAGCTGCTTAATTCGGAAATGAGCCTTTACTCGAAAAAAATGAAAATCTAAACAGTGTTTATGATTATAAGTGCTCATAATTTGATTGTAATAATTATTGCTCGTGATAATACTATAAATTCAAATGAATGGAATAAATTTTTCTCATCGAGTTGTAGTCGGGTGTATACTTTCAACAACGAATAATAGAAATAATGATGTAGCCTCAGATAGGATTGACACTTTAGTTGACAAAGGCATGCCCTCGGAAAAATTTTAGGCGATGAATGGAGATTAGGTGTTTGGAATGCTAGAGGTGTAAAATTGGTCATAAGAAAAAGGAATTGCAGGATACAATGCGCGTAAGGAAACTGAGGAAAGGATATTTCATGTGCACCGGAAACAAAGAAGAAGGGATGTAAGGTGGAAATCAGAAGGCTATTTATTAGAGCATGCTAGGCTGCAGTTGATGGTGACAGGTTGTGATGTAAAAGATACCTTCTAGAATTCATCAAATTATATTCTAGGTACTTGCGATCCTGGGGAAAGAATCATCATACTTGGAGATTTGAATCCGCAATCGCAAAAATACACGAACTTGGCTTTAAACTGATTCGTCATCCACCCTATTCTCCAGAATTGGCTCCGTGCGACTTCTTTCTGTGACCGAACTCAAGGACCTGGCTTCGGTGGTGGAAAAGCAACCATTGTCTTGAATGCGTATTTTGCAGACATCGAGAAATCCTACTCTTCTGAAGGGATAAAAAGTTGGAAACTTGCTGGACTAAGTGTGTAGCCCGCAAGAGAGACAATGTTGAGAAATAGAAGCAAACTTTTCAATATAAAAAAACTGTTTACTTGCTGTTTGACCAAACTTATTAGACGACCCTCGTAGATATGGCCTCTCGATAGACGTGTCTCTAGGAACGCGTGATGCTACTAAAAACACCATTGTAGGAAAGAGGACTAAAATTTTCTACCCTCTTTCTCACAATGGGATTTTTAGTACCACCACACGTTCCTAGAGGCGCGTCGATCGAGTGGCCGAATCTATGTCCAATATCTTTGGCTTCTTCTTCCATGCAGTATGTGTTCATAGCAAAATACCCAAAAATGAAACGAGAGCCATGGGTGGCAACAAAATATATTCTCCTATGATTATTCTAATGATGCAACTATCCACCATTTCCACTACATAAAGTTCCCCATCTACAGGCGAAATTTTATGTGCAAAAGTTTCGAAATGACTAACATTATAAAGTAGAATGGGAAGACGATAAAGCGTTTTTTTCATGTGGCCATGCTAATTCTGCAAAAAGAAAGTTTAAGTAGCAAATTAATTATCGTATTAAGTATTCAATTAATTTAATTAATCATAGTCCTTATTTCGTTAAATTTTAGATCCCCTCCTCCCCTATTGTAATGATTTGTGAGATTTTTGTAACGCCCCACCCCACTTTAATACGTAAAGTTCCATTTTTGAAATAAATATATCAACAATTTATGATTATTTTCACTGTAAACGAGATTTCAAAAGATTTCAAGGAATTTCAACAGATTTGAAATATTTTCAGCGAGTTGGAAGGATTTTAACAGAATTCAAGGAGTTTCAAGGTACTTCGAAGGACTACAAAATATTCTAAAGAACTACAAAAATTTTTACAAAATTCAACGAGTTTTCCAAAAACTTTAAGGGATTTCATGAGATTTCAAGGGGTTATAAAAGTTTGAGGGTATTCCAAATAATTCCAATGGATTGCGAGATGTTTCACAAATTTTAAGTGATTTAAAAAAAAATTGAAATATTTGAATGAATTACCTAGTGCCATTCCAGAGAAAGTACCGAAGGATTTCGACGGATTTTCAGAGATTTTGAGGAAACTTAAGAAGTTAAGAACGCTTTTCGCGAATTACAGAAAATATTGAGGGATTTCAAGATATTTTCAGAAATTTCAAAATACTTCAAAAGGAGACATAGTATTCCAAAGGATTTTGAAGGATTTTATCAGATATTGAAATACTTTTGATAAGTTTGAAGGATGTCAGGGGATTTTAATTGGATAGAGAAGATTTAGAGGGACTTGAAGGAATTTCAAAAGATTTCAAAAGATTCGCAAAGATTTTGGAAAATTATAGAGGATTTTAAGGGATTTGAAGTGATCCCAAGGCATAACCACATATATTCAGGGATTCAGTAAGATTTAAAGAGATTTAATGGAGTTTCAAAGGAATTCCGAATATTATAAAGGATTTTAATGGATTCCGAAGAATTTTAAAGGGATTTAAATATCTCAAGGGTTCTAGTAATATTTTAAAATATTTCACGGATTTCCATGTATTTATGGGATTTCAATCATTTGTTATGGTTTCACGATATCTCAAGGAACTTTGAGGGATCTCAACAGTTTTTGAAGGATTTCAAGCGCGTATATACGTTATCCATGGAAGTCAAAGGATTTCAAGAAACTTTCATATTATTTAATAAATGTTGAGAGATTCAGGAAATTTCCAGAAGAACTCACGGGATTCCAAAGGACTGAAAAGATTTCCAGAGATTCAACGGGATTTCATGAAAGGTGGGACCTGTCAGATTTTCCGGACCCCTCCCCCTCCCAAAAAAAGGCTTAAGTAAATAATTGACGCTCCCTCAATAATCCTTGCCTTTTTTAAATAAAGAAAACCAGATACAGAGCAAGGTCTTCTATACCTTCCTTCAACTCCGTACTTAATATGTCTTATTTAATTATCGAATTTTCTGCGTGCTCTCTTTTTAGTGTCAATTTCAGTTATCAAGTGTGAGTAATCAAAGCCTCGGCTCAGATGAATTTGGATTTTTTATCATATGACTCAAAAAATGAAATAGACGTTGTGGTAGCAGCACCTTCAATACAGTAAATTAAAAAAGAAAATTCCAATAAGTTTTAGTTCCAATTTTAACGTAGCTATTATTTTCAACATTCAAGCATTGATATTTCTTGAAATTATTATCATTTCATGAAAAGAAATATGTGCTCTCTTATTTCCTTCGGATTTTCAGAAAAAAAATCAGTGATACTTTTGCATATGAAAATCCAATTTTTATTCGCTATTCGAAGCCGATTTTCAAAACTCATGAAATTTTAATCTCAAAATTTTCAGCTGATTTTCTCAGAATCGACTGAATTTCTTACATTAAAATTTATTTACCCGTATTTACAAACTTTATATCTCGGAAGCATGTACTTATATATTTTTTTAATTGAAAATTTAATTTCTTATCGCGATTCGCAGCCTGTGACATGATCTCATCTATTGATTTAAAATTAATCAATTATTATCAAATATTGTTATTCGTTTGTAATTTTTTTTTCAAAAATTATTTTTTTATGACTTGAGCCACAGAAGAAGAGAACTTAATTCCAAAAATTGAATGAATCCAAGTTGAAAGTAAAATTTTTAAAATAATTACTTTTGGATTGGCTTGAAGTTTCAGACGTAAATAAATATTTTCTACAAGTGTTCCATCGATTTTGGCAATAAAAAGGGACTCTCAGTCAAAAAATGATTTTTTTTTTTAATTTTCATTTTCTCACTTCTAGAAAACAAGCAAATTGAAAGAAAACCGGCTGCGGGACTGCGTTGGAACTACTCGCTGAATTTTAAATTGGAACCGAAAAAGTGTGACATTTGTGGCCTCTGAAATTAATATAGATAAAAAAAAAGAATAATAACTATAATGAGATTTGAATCCTCAGACATAAAATATCTCGAATATTGGAATAGCCCTCAGTATCAATTACTTTAAATTATAGATGTTACTATATTTACCAATAGGATTAAGGAGAACCGCTTAGATGAAACACATAATACAATTGACGTTCCTCATTTTCCTCAAATAATTGGAATCCACTTGTCAAGAATTCCAATATAAGTGTAACTAATGAATATCTTCGAAAATGTTTCAGTATATATTACAATACTCGCTATCTCATTCGTCATTTTGAACTGTTTGTATCTCATCACGCTGTTCCTTTTGCAACTGAAGGCCCAAAAACATTCATGATTATTGACTGCGAAATATAGAGAGTGTATAATTACTTATCACGCGATGGAAAAATCAGTGTTTTTTGAAAGGCGGTAACATTTAATTTGTCGATGCAGAAAATAGAAGGTATAATCATGTAATTAGAATACCATTCTGTAATTTGGAAAAATAGGGGAATTGAAAGGAAATGAAAAAGTAACGATTCGAAAATAACCTTCAATTCTTAACAAAAGCCTGTGAAATATTCAGAATTATCAAAAGTATATACTGAAGTTCACGTTCCTCAAACAAATCGATTACATAGTTGCTGACCAGAGAAATCTAACCTGAATTACTATTACCATTTTCAAAGTACTAGATTAAGAAACTGATAACAGAATAACAAAATTCAAAATAGCGAACCAAAATAGTGATCTCGAAATATAATTCACTTGAGAAATAATTACTTCGGCAGTACTAGGTAACAAGATTTTGCTCATCATCAATTGATGAAAAATTTTAGTATTTTTTTCCGTAGAATACAAACCTGAAGGCAAAAATGTTCTACCATTTCGCGTTTTTCAGAAAAAACAGGTGTAAAAAATGAAAAACCCGTTTCTTGGCTTTTTCTAAAACCTTGTATGAAACAAACCGGCAATGCTTAATGTTTCTAGTGGGGCTGAAATTGAAATTATTAAATGACATCTTTGATGGTTTTTTGAAAGACATCGTTTTTCATTGACCCAAAGTATATAAAATTGCAAAGAAGATGTTTTTTGAGTTGGCATCAGGGTCTAGAATTTTTTCATATATTCTATTTCATATATTAGGACGAAACGCTTATTATTTTTAAAACAAGCTTGAAACTTTGTATGTATGCACATGTATGTATATATATATATATATATTTGTGTATATATATATATATATATATATATATATACATACATACTATACATGCGCATACATACAAAGTATCAAGCTTTTTTTAAAAATAATAAACGTTTCGTCCTAGGCTGGCTCACCGGAGTCATCAGTAAGGCATTGTGAATCAGCCCTTGCCCTAGACACTTGAATTAATTCTTAATCAATTTATAATTTCTATAATTGTATTTCGGTAACGGGTAGGTGTCGAAATTAATGAAACGACCTAAGTTTCTTTTATAAATAATGAATACTCTACTCAACATCCGTTCTTAAGTAATGTGTGACCCATTATTGTTTAAAGACTTCGAAAAATTATAATTTATGTAATATAAAATGTTTTAATAAATCATTAGCGGTCTGTTGGGATAAATCCCAGTCCATCCGCAGAGGAAGTTTTCTGTTGTGCATTTTATGCTCCCAGCTGATTGTAGCTTAGACTATCGGGAAGTTTGT